>JAGXCT010037179.1:31548-85251 GCA_022495035.1 Philopotamus ludificatus | reverse complement strand
TCCGTGATCATCCTCCCCAGCATTAACCCGGATAATCGAGAGTGCACTGTATTTACAATTATATTCCTAGAAATAATTATTTTAAAATCCATAAAAAAATGATTAAAATCATTAGAACTTTACTGCCTCAATGACGCCATATGACGCGAATGACTCATGCTCCCAAAGCGCCATATATAATCGAAATATTTTTTTAATATATGGTGACCACACACATGCACGCATACACACACATCCGTATACAAGTGAGGTATTACGCCTTTGTTTTTCGATAAGCCCATGTGGTGGCGCTCACACCGCGTAACAAAAACCGGGAGGACTTTTTCTATCTATATGGTAAAATGAGAAACCTCATGAATTTTTAAATCTTTTCTCTTATATGAAGGTTTCCTCTTTTCGGGTGCCACGCCCCCTATTCCATTTCTATAATTTAAATTCGTTGCGGCCATATGTCGTGGCCGATTTCGTCATCTCGCCATTGTTCCAACCCACCGACATTATAATCGCGTCGGAAGATTGTATTGTCGTCAATCGCGACGATAAATTATTACTGTGCTTAAAATAAATATGTTCTAATGTCACACGATGAGAAGTGATAAGTATTTAGTTTCGGTTCCAATCTTGACTAAACATATTTAATGGCAGACACACAGATTCCGCCATATATATAAAAGGTATTAGTAGCAATTCGTAAAATACAGATGTCACTATTATTTCTGTACAAAAATAAATATAAGACCCGGTCTTATATTTATTTTTATTCGAAAAGATACTTTATATTTTATAGTGATGTTTATTTTTGCCTTAAATAATATATATAATATAAAAGTCTAGCTATTCGACGTATATCTCACATGTTTGATAATACTTGACTAAGGGCGCGACGTCCATATAGCCAGATTGTGCGGCGCACACAAGCACTGGAAGATTATGGGCGCCGAGAGACGCCATTAGGGAAAGAATTGAAAAATAATAATTCATTAAACTTTCTTAAATTCAGAAAATTTTAAAATGTTTTTTTATTTTAGATGTATAGGGGCCTTAATTAAATTTCTGCACACAGGTGCTCAGTTAAAAATAACTAGTTAAAAGAGATGAGAAAGTGAAAAATACCTTCTTCTTATGCAACAGTTATAATTCACTGAGCCGGCCTGAATCTTTTAACGCTCTTTCTTGTGCATTTAAGCATTTAAATACAATTAAATGTCTTATAACCACGAAAAGCTTACAATAGCAATTAGTGTTTTTTTTTAAATTAGCAATCTATTATATTAAATTGACTCAAAATATTCATCATTAGGGGAGTCAAAATTTGTCATAAATTTAGTGCAAAAGCAAATCAGTAAATTCTTAAGTTTTGTTTTGCGTTCTCATCTGTATATTTACTGGGTTTTATTGCATAATTTTTACAAAAATAACTGTCAAAAAGCGGGACGTCGAAAAAGTTGTTTGAGCCAAATCGAAAGCTGCTCCTTGCATAACTAGCGATCACTTTCCACTAGGTCCGAGTGTAACTCATCTCAAAGCTCAATCATGACTGCGTGGAGACAGATCGGTCTGAAGTGAGTACATCATTTAAATATTCAACAAATTGACGTATTAAATATAAGTTTTCATTGAATTATCACAAAATTACATAACATAACCTCAAAATCAAATGCCAAAAATAGATTTTGTGTTAATCGCTTATTAAACGATGTTTTTATGCAATCAGCTACATCAACTATTCCAACATCGCCGCCAAGATCTTGAGAAAGTCGTTGAAGCCCGAGTTCCGGACGGACGCAGCTCGCCGAGACGATTCTCACATCCGTTTCACCAAGTGGACGGACGGCAAAGCACAGAGTGAGTATCGATCGATTTATCGACTCAAAATGAAATACTTAATTCAATACTATATTCATTTACAGATAAGGAATAATGTGGATATAATTTTTTTAGCAGTCTGTAAGTAAATCAAAATGTGTTTTTGATTTGGGTTTAACACTTGTCCGTATCCCCATTGCCGTAGTGTTACATAAGACGGAATAACACCCTATTGTCCGACTAATACACACTTATTATGTAATTATTATTACGTGTATGCCGTGAACCCTGCTCAGAAATATTATATATTATCGATGCATGTTTTTAAAAAATCAGATAACCTTTGAATCGGATACGTTTCGACCGATATCACGTGGTTATTCGTTAAAGTCATTTGACGGTCTCGACGCTCTACATTGTCGTATGAATGCAATTGATAGCCCGGAAAGATAACGGCTAGAGCATTCATAACACCTATTATCTAACCCAGTTATTAAAATGTTTAGTAGTTCAGTATTATAATGCATTTTAACTGACTTGACTCGTATCCGAAGAGCATGATTATATCCATATCCAGTTATTTTATTGAGTGGAGAGCATCAGCTCCACATTTCCCACGTTCTTTTTGATACATTCGCTGATAAATCGTCTAATTTATCAATACTACATCAATTATTTATGATCAATCTCGCAATAATAGTCGTCACTACTTAGTATGATTAAATTTAACCATGAAGTGATTTTTTATAAATAATTGTGTGTATATCGATTAATTCTTCATAATTTATCGTGTGAGTTTTAATATTGAATTCTTATGATTAACGTGTTGTCGTCTTATTTTCAGAAACTGTTTAAAATGATCGATATACTGATCGCAATACACTCGGACATCGCCGTCACCATCTTTGGTTTGTCTCATTTAAATTAAGGCCTAGTCAAAACAGCACATATATCACATACTGCAATATATGAAACATGTTGAAATATGTGAATGTTAATATTATTGTCTATTTATTTAATCCGAAAAAAATAATGCAAATAAATTGTGTTTAGCGAATTGTTTTTTTTTTATTATTATTTTTATTATAATTTACTGTGACGTCGGCTGATTAAATATATGATGAAATAGATGATGCGGCGTGCAGTTATTTATTTAAGTTTTATTGAAACGTCCGCTATGCCTTTATATGAATTAATCACACTTGCGATAAAAAATATGTATATTTGTGTATACAATAAATATTATTCGACAACTAAGCAGTTTTCTTTCTGCTGCTTTTTTCCTGATCTCGTATATAGTGAAACTCCGTTTTTACGTTTTAGAACGGACTAAAAAAATTGAAGTCAATATCCACATAATTTTGCAAGGGTTCATCTAAAATTAATTCACAGCCATCGATGGCATTGTGCTCCTTTAAACTATTCCATATACTATTTCATTTATCATCGGCTTTCATTCACTCCAAACAAAACTTAGTTCTTCACGTCCTACTCATTTTTCGCTTAATAATATGAACCTTGAAATTCAGCTGAGGGCCATCAGATCTTGCTTAAAAAAAACAGTCCCATTGTCGTCGGTGCCACTACAATTTGCACGGAGAATTTTTGTTAAGCATAAAGTCATGTGTCCATGAATCGGCTCTTGATCTGTGGTAGGAGAGATGGGATTCCTCCCCCAAAGGGTGGACTATCTATCTCTTATTTCCTGATATCAGAGCCAGGCTAAATCGTCGCTGGTTCTTCCTAGACTTTTGGTTCAGTCAATTCCTGAGGCTACGGTAATTTTAAGGCTAAGTTTAAAGAGTTTTTTCAGGACTACAGCCATTTTCTGTGGTCTTGTCCTTACCTGAACATTGCGCCTCCCAAACTACTCCATTATATCCGATGCAGCATTTCCCTTACGAGTTGTGGAAGTACTTTCCCTCTCCCTTCTCCCTGTTTTTAAGCAGTTTCAAGAAAAAAAGCCACTTTTATTGCAACCAATTTAACCTGCCCCAAGCTGGTATATGCGATGATGATGGATAACAAGGTATGGAACTGTGCCGTGCTATATAAGTACAAAAAGTCTTCAATCACTGTACCTGGTTTATGCGGTAATAATGCATGAAAGCCCGGATTATTCCCAAATCTAATAGCCGCACTTTTCTAGTACAGTTCAGAGGGAAAAAGCTAATTTTATATTCCCTTTTAATTAAAATCTATTGAAATTTTATATATTTCAGACGTAAAATCGGATATCTAACGTACTAAAATGCAACGGGATTATAGAAATTGTAAATCCGGGTTTCACTATATTTTAATGTCATTTTGTAAATATTCCGAGTCATGATAATTTATTTAAAACGTTAAATCTTCATTTAAATATTGTGGTTGCGATCTTGGTTGGGCGCAATCATGATTACGATTCTACGGAACTATGAGGAGCCAAGGCCCCTTTCCGTACAGATCCGGTGTCCACGTCCGATTATTATTGTTACAATCAGCGCGTTGACGGGTTAGCTCTCGGGCTTATAGCTGGCGATCTAATCCGTATTCGAAGAGCCAAGTTAACCTAGAGGACAATCTTCGCAATCCTGACCACAGGGTTGAGTTCGACTGGCTAAGACTCGCTAAAATAAATTGAGAACTTGGTAATTTCTTCTTGGAGATTTTTTCTAGCTTCATATTGTTTGATTTATCTAACCAACTGATCCGATGCAAGTCCCTTCCGGTTGAGGTCTTCCTCCCTCTAACTGCCTATGCATAGTAGAGACCTGCATGCCTTCCCGGTTTCCTTGTCTCTTCTAATATGGGTCAGTTGGTCAGCCCTGAGCCCAGAATTGAGCTATCGTGCGGGTTTTAACAACGCTCGGATGTGGCTAGGAGCTGTTTGCAATTTTTTTTACGTAGGTTAGATGCTTCAGGCACCTCCAGTAGTATCCATGACACGGAATCATCCGACTCCGACTAGATTAATATAATGTAAAGCTCTCTCAATGTCACTTGGAATTAGAAATCACATAGGAATAAATATTCTACTATTAAAAAATCAACAAAACAGAAAGCTTCTTGAATCGTTATTGAATATTGTCGGTGATATTTTATTATTGAAAATTTTCGTTGATTAATTTGTTATTCACGATGCGTTTGAATCAGCGGAAGGAATTACAAATCGATTTAAGGCATTATAAATTATCTTCGCTTAAAATACATCAACCATATTATTTGTTATCGCCGTTGCGTGACCCTGACCATAATTTGAATTATAGTGCAGCGGCGTTCTATCGCCCGTTATTAATCATTGTATTGAAAAAGAATTCATTCAGCACATATCCAACGACGCCATTCCACGTCATCATAGGATTAGAATCCGAAGACGTTTTATGAATATTGCTAGGACGTTAACAATAAAAATTATGACTCGTTTACACATAAATTATGCATTGTGTATGGAAAATCTAGGCTAAGCCACAATTAAAATACTACTTTCCTACTACTATCCCTCGGCAATTTACTATCGTTTGTATCAATCAGCATATCATGGCATGGACTTAATTGATAATGACGTAACATAAATGTGTTATTATTTGCGACGCAATTGTTCCTAATTTTAAAGGCCATACATGCGGTAGTCTAAATTATTAGTAAGCTCAATTGTCAAAAACAAAAAGTTCTAGCAAATATTCAATCCTTGCAAATCATAAATAGACTCATCGCTTTTGAAGCTTTTCAATACCATTTTTGTAACAAAAAATCTCGTCGGTTTGAAATGATAATAATTGTTCAATTGATTCTTAAGTTTTTCTCATAGCGATTCATGAATCTGAATTATAATAATCAGATGAAGCCAAATCTGGCAGATATGGAAGACGTCGTGATACTTTTCAGTTCAATTTGTTCATCTTTGATATCCCGGGATGGTCCAAACGACGTCCGAAACCCACTTTATTCGTTTTGTTGATGCATTTAAATAAAACTGTGCGGATAATAAAGATTTGAGTTTCTGCAATAGTTCTTCAATTGTTAACGACGCTTCTATTACCCGATTTTAAATCATTAGCACTAAAATCAATACCTGTGTAATAGCTCTAGTAGCTTTGCTTTCTTAAAAATAGCATACAACGTCCGATGTATCCCTCATCAGTTTTAGGAGTTGGATCTAAACATAAATGTAGAACAAAATTTTTACAAAAAAAATACCGAGATTGATACTAATGAGATTTTTAAGCTTAATTTTTGATGCTTCGATGGAGATTATTTATTCTTGATTGAACGATTGAATTTCTTTTCTATTCTTTTATAATATTTAACTAACTGTACTTTCTTGTAAGATGATAAGGTGACTTACCTTTATTTAAGGCTCAATTAAACATCAAAAGATTCTGGAAGAAAACGTTAATACCCATTTAGAAGAGTATCAGCAGCTTTGATTTATCTTACTAAGCATCACTACTTATTATCTTTATTCGTAGATAATCGAATTAAACATTAAAAAGGGATAAAATCCCTCGCTTGTAATGTAAGCAGTCCTGATCGCAATCCTATCGAACACTTGGGTCGATTATTTAATTTAGAAGAGTCCAATTGTGATTTATTATTTATTGAAGTGAAGCCACCTTCATCATGGGCCTTATAAGCGAAAACATGTGGTTTTTATAACTTAAGGAGATAAACCTTGAAATGATTGACAGATTCTCTTCTTCTTCAACTCACCTTTATTGCTACATTGAATATAATTAGTGATCATTTAACCGCTCCCTACGCATAATAACCAAGAAGATTGCATACAGACTAGCTTGGAGGTTATATATCAAAGGTTATATGCCAAAAAAAAAATGATCTTCAAACCATTTTTGCGTTTTTCTGGCCATATGTGCTGATGCAGAATCTTGCCAGAACACGTGCGACCTTCTTAATCAATTTCTTCAATCCAAAGCCTGAATAAGATCGCCAATACGTTTTGGTGCACATTTTGGTTTACTCTTAGTGCTTTATACCTGACCTAGAACCGAATAGCTTTGTTCTATACCAATGCCTTAATCCTCCAACTCCTTAATTCTCTAAAATGTCCTCAATGACAATTCCAATATGTCTGTAATGTCGTTATAATCATCCTGGCGCAAATGGAGTATCATCGGTCAATTCTTCACTGATAATTAAGAATCTGGATACAAAAACATGGGTCAATAAAAATATTGGATTATAGCTATATTTTAAAGTATTGAATAAAGTCGATTAGGAATACAATCATTTTTCAATCTTCGATTTTGTTATGATCAAAACTTCATCTTCAATTAATGGTTGATGAAAAAAGATTACGATTAAAATAATTTATTAGTGCAAATCCAATCGATGCAGAAGAAACATTTGAATGGTAAAACTTGAGCTGCTGCAGATTTGAACTAGGCAATGATAATTCCAATATGTCTATGATGGGGTTGTTCTCCTTACTCTTGTACGCCGAGATGACCGGCGTAGAAGGAGTAGACTATCGCTTTCCTTCTCTCATCATGTCACTTATAATCGTCTGATCTGTTTGAGTTCTGCATTCATTGAAGTCTTAATGATAACTTAGAACTTGTAAATACAATAATGGGTCAAGAAAAATCATATGAGAGCAGATTCTGCGGATGACGGTTCTGGAAAGCAGCAGAAGAGGAAGATCTCAAAAGCAGCGAGGAGACGTCATCATATATAATTTAGCTCGACGCACATTGCCAAACTAAAATTACCACACAACACACGAGCTGAATAAAAATTACGTCTCTTGACCTGGCCCAAGATATTCTGGCCGCAGAATTCATCAGACACGCATAACACAACACTGGTCGCAAAAATTCAGTTTTTTTCCCAATTATTTAAACGATTTTTAGACAAATTTGAGTACACAATCTAGCCTTAATTTATCGCCACACTAAAATAGCGGCTTCCGTTACGTATTAGAATTAAATTCAATTTATTGCAGCATTAGGCAATGACTGCTCTGCTCTATATATTTATTTGTTGCCATCACTATCATCAATGCGAATAATAATTGCGATTATATTCAAACGCTTTTTTTTTAATTCAAACTAAAGCCTCAATGAATTGCATATAAATAATACGACAAGGCTATGTGTACACATGTTCAAAACAGAGATCGTCAACTATGAGTATGGATCAGGCAGAAGAGCACGACTTGCTAGGGCTATCTGAGAGAGAAAGGCTTTGATGATGCAAACGACGAAGTTTAATTTATTTAAAATATATATATAAATTAAACCATGGATTCTGAATAAAGTGCTGAAAAAATAAAACTGATATCTTATAAAAACAAATCTTATATTCGTGATAAAATAAGAAGATGATGAAATTCAGTTTAATTCTTAGTCAAAGGATTTCTACTGAATGAAGCGCGAAAATTAAGAAAGAACTATTAGATATTCGAGAATAGACTGATTTTTCAGTTCAGATTTAGGTGAATGATTTAATATACAGAATGAAGATCGTAAAATGAATTACTTCAGACATATCATTCAATCAAGAGTTGTCTTATACAGAGCATCATAGAAGGAGAAGTGGAAGATAAACTGTGGTTGAGAAGAAAGAAGCTGTCGTGACGCCGGTTTGGAAGGTCCAGAATTGTTCCAGCTGGCTAAAGATCGCTCATAATGTTATATTTTATTATTATCGTTAATTTGCACGTATTTATCATATTACAATAATATTGTGTATTGTTTAACAACATAACAAAACTAGCATGTGGTCAGCAACCCTTCTTAATAAACCAACCTCAAACTAATAAATCAACTGACTTTAATTTAATGTCCACGACTGCTTTGCTAATTTCTCAGTTGAGATAAACTATCACTCTCATTACAATATATACCGTTGATTAGCAACCTCTTACTAATAAACCAAATCAACTGAAATACCCAATTAACTGATACAAACTAGTAGTGAAAAGTCGACAAAAATCCATTACTACTTATTTTAAATTCAAATATCTCTTTTTACTAATAGAATCAATACACCCTGGGAAGGAAAACCCTAAATTAAAATCGATAATCTACCTAATTTCGACACTTTTGCTCTCTCTTCCTCCTCACTAGGGAACATCTCTTTGGAAAGGTTCTTACAATGATAAAATGATTGATATTACGCAACAAGGTTAATGCTAGCCGTGACTTATCACGCCGGAACCCCTAGAGAATACCGATATCCCAATTTGCCTGCACATTGTGAGGAGTGTAAAATCCGGTACCAGCAATGATAGAAGATACATGTCCAATGCCAGCAATGACCAAGAGTCCTCACGCCATTGTGAGACCCCGACTCCCTTGGCCACGACTATCATTCGATAGTCTGGTAAGGTCTTTCGTGGTGGCATATTATTTATTTATTTATTTTTCATGAAGACAATGCGTGATATCATATATAACTTTAAAGAAAAGAAAAGAATTATAAAATTTCATATAAAATATCTACAAAACGGCTATATTTGACATCGAATATATTTACATATTCGGCTAAGTGATTGAGCAGAGTAATGGCTCTGGTTACTGGAGAGTTTCTAAGAGCACCTGTTCTCGCATTTGGCGGAAGAATAGCACACGCCCATAAGGGCAACTCGCACAGTACAAGGGGGTTATGTACTGCTCAGACCAACAGCTTGAAGAAGTGCTTTGCCAAGTATATCGACCTTCTTTTCTCGAGGGTTACATACCCCAGGCAGCCCTATACACATGCGCTGGAGTATAAACTTGGGTAGAATACAAAATCCCTCATATAATCTTCTCTAATCTGAGGGAATTCGAGGCGTCATTAGGCGCCCATATAATGGAAACTAATTTAAGCAAGCCCCGAACCAATGCATCGTATAGCACTCGTATGACTAAGGTGCTACGTATGTGATGAGAATTTCTCAAGATGAAGCCCAACATTCTTGATGATCTCATACACAGGTCTGATACATGTAAACTAAATTTCAACAGACAATTGCTAGGAAGAGTTACGTTCCCAAGTCTGTAATTAAAGCTGATGGGCTCCTTTGATCTAGAAAATGTCATTGTTTGTCATTTTCCAATACTTAATGGAAGACGATTTAATATTGACCAATCGCGCAAAGAATCAATGTCTAACTGCAACGAAAGGGATCTTCCACTGAAGTAATAGATCGAAATATTTTTAAATCGTCTGCGAAAAGTGAAGGAAAAAAGTAAAAGGGTGTGAGTGGGAAGTAATTATGGGGATGTAAAATATTACAGAAGGATTCGTGACTCGGAGTATGGCGAATCTTTACTCTCGTCGGTGATAGAAAAGCTAACACTAATGCGTGTGACGCGTGCAACCCTTGGTACCTCTCCTTGATGATCTCTGGCAATGACGGCATTCACGGAGGCCCGATGCCAAGGGTATCCAACAGCGTCAGCAGCGATCATGGCGGCATCCGTGTGAATCACATAGTCAATGTGGCTCCATCTTCCGTTGGAGCGAAATGCAGGAGCGTGTTTACGCTATAAGCAAGGGCGGGACGCCACACGTTACCAGGACGTAACACTTCTTTAAGAAAATAATTGAACAATGGAATTAGCATCACAGGAGCCTGATTTGTATTTCATATTACTTTTTTTCTATTTTTTTCTGAGGACAATTGGCTAAAATGGATCTTGTAGTCTGGTCAAAAATATAATACTGGCTATTTGGTCGTGCGTCATTTTTTTTATGAATATTGTGCGCACATCGTCCGTTTTAATTTACAGTGTCGTCGGTCGCCACCAGTGAGCGCCACGTGCGACTCAACGCCCGCCGTCGATTTAATACGATTAAAAAAATGTTGCGCACTTCTGCAAATGGCGAGCGATTGAGACATCGGTATAAATACAATGTGCAATTGTCACAAATCGTTCATTCAATATTTTAAAGGCAACCTGTTGACAATATAATTTTGCATCGAGACGCAGTCATGGCAAGATCAGAAATCATCTACCAAAACACACTGGCGCTGCTGTTGCTCTGTCTGTGCGCCACTGCTTTTGCAGACGATTCCAACTGTAAGTATCAACAACAAAAAAATAACAATAAATCGACGCGTGAATTTATGAAATGTGTGTTGTATGTATATTTCAAAACAAATTCCTGTTGCCATTTCGAGATGTGTTTTTTTCAATTTTTATCTGGCTAAAATGTTATTAATCATTCTGTTTGCGCAGCGATAGGGTTTCTTATTTCGCATATGTATGTATGAAAAAATTCTTGGACCTGTGATAAGAATAATGAGCGTGCAGTTGATGATACCTTGTGGTTGTTCGTATTATTGTACAACAACAAAAATATTATGCAATTGCCGTTAACTTTTGCTTTCACTGTTGCGAAATCCGTATTAACATATAACGGCATGCGTGCTTTTTGCAAATTGGCGGCAATTTTCAGTCCATATATTTAAATATATATTTTTTTTATTATTATTTATATATTTTTTTATTCTGTAGTGGCAGAGGGCGATGCGATACGCAATGAGAAGCAATGCGCTTACCAAGGCGGTATATGCACGATGAAAGACGACTGCGACCCAAACTATCTGACCGCAGTCAAAGGGTTATGCCCCAACCAACAACACAAGGGAGTCGAATGCTGCTACTCAAGTAAAAATATTATATTTTAAAAATGTATCATTCAACCGACCGAGTGTTATTGATTAGAATTTTGCAAAAACATCGAGGGTCACGAAGATAATGGTTATTTTAATTAACTTCCTCGTATCTGAGGAGTATATGACCATGTCCATTGTACTCTTGGATATTACTATTTTTTTACAACTCTTAATATGATCCACATTCAGTTACGATCGACTACAACTCGCATCAGGAAGCTGGTGCTACCTACAACCTAATAAAAAATCATGTTTATATTTATGTTTAATCGACGACACATTCCTCCCCGACAGTTGCGCGTGGAAACAGCGTCGTATCCGCGCCGAACTAATAATTATATTTTATCATCATCATCAGTGATTTTCTCATCATCGATAGTGTCCAGAACATTAATTATACTACAATAAAAAAAAAAATATATATTTTTGATTTAAAAAAAGTCTAACTCTCGGCGCACCTAATCTTCAGGCGCCTGTGTGCACCCTACAATCTGGCCATATGGACTACGCGCCCCTAATCATCACAGTCACTCGCTCGGTGAGTGTTAGAGCCATTGTCGGATTTATATAGACGCTTATGATGCAGAGGCATCAGGCATTGTATACACCAAAGAAACCACTAAGACCTTACTCATTATTTTATAGAATTCAGTTTTCTTTTTCTTTTTTACGACGGATTAAAAAACGAATGTCACCAACTCAAAAAATATGTACATATATATTTGTCAGAGTTTGGGTCTTACCAGATTGGTAGTAGCAATGGTAGTAAGCAGTGGCGGATTTGGGACTTGAGAGGCCCCAGGCGCAATTCAACTTTGAGGCCCCTCTGAATATTTTTATATATTTACGCTATTTAATTTCAGATCTATCTATTTAAAAAGACTATTTTAATTGCTTTTATTATCTTAGTTTATCCTGAAGTTACATGTTTTTTAGAAAAATTCAGGGGGATCTGATCCCCTGAATACCTAGAAATTAAGGCCCCCTAAATGCCGAGGGCCTCGATGTCATTTACTGAATAAGGAGCGCAATTCAATACGAGCTATTCACAGACAAAAACGATCCTTGTTCTTGAGAGCATATTATATTTAAACTTAGGAAACTACCTTAAAGTATTAAAAACCATATTGGCTGTGAAAAAAACATGTCAATGGATATGTACACCAAAATTATTAATTATTTTTATAATATTTGTGAGTTGAATTTTGAGGCCCCTGAATTTTGAAGGCCCAAGGCGCGCTTTTTATGCGCCTTAGGGTAAATCCGATTATTTTAAGTCCATACCGCGGTAGCCCAACCCGCCTTGTACATTGCCATAGTCAATTTTCGATCACAGATTCCACCCCGACAATTGCGCGCAGAAACAGCGACATACACGTTTGAAAAAAGTATGAAAAGCGCTGTTCTAGGATGACCTTTGTCACCCAGTGCCCCCATTATGCGACTGTACCACTTCCCCGATTGCCCTTGATCCTGGTTGGCGTGTTAATTAAAACCGCTGCGTACCACGAATTGATTCGGAGAATTTTGTTGTGCAATAACAATTAATTTCAAAGATGAGTCTGGTCCCATGTCCTTGTGATCCACTTGACACTTGACCAACACCCCACCCCGACCTGAAAAGGTTAAGTCTCGCATGACATAATCATAAACAAGACCTCTGGCAATAAATTCACCGAGTAACGTGCTGTGAACAATCGACGAGAATCACAACGGCTTAAGCGTTCATTCATTGGACGCTTATCTTATTCAAGAATATATATGTATTCGGAGGCGTTCAACGATTTGACATTGCCGATGTCTGTATATTGAGGCGAAGTGGCCTCGGTATTATACCAAACGTTCATAATAATATTCGGCAATGGGCGTTGAACTCGGTATTTACATTTATTTTCGACTCCTCTCACTATTCATAAATGTATTCGCCTCGGTTTTTCTATATAATTTGCATAATCCGTAATTTAATACGATTATTCTTATCGTTGAACTTGCTAGAACGATACGTCATAGATATTAAAGCGTACTAAGCGTTGTTTTGTTATGTTCAATCTTATTTTCTAATAAATGTGATATGATAATCTAATATGTGATAAGACTCATAATTTGTTGACGTTTTTAGCGCCGATCTCAGCGAAAAGTTGTAGCTCGCAAGGCGGAGAATGCACGTCCAAAGAGAACTGCGGCAACGCACCCATCTCGTCGGGCAAATGTTTCAACGGAGAAGTCTGCTGTATATACGTCAAATAACGTCGATTAACCACATGTAAATCTCAATGATTCGAATGCAAATAAACTGAAAAAATCCCAGTTATTTAATTTAAAATTAACTAGTTGTATCGATGCGTGTTTTATATAGGTTTATTTGCGCTCGTTGTTGATGTAATTTTAATGTATTATATGTTTTGACAGAAAATCTGCGACTCTAGCCGTAATGTTAATTGTAATTATTTAAGAAAAAAAATAAATAAAACAAGCGTTTGCAAATATTTAATTTTTGTGTACACAATTTTATTTGTTGAGATAATATTTTGCATCGATTGCCAATTTATAATATATTTTATGAGAAATTATGTAGCGATATATTCGTGTAATTTATCAACAAATTGATTGCCAAAAAGGTAATAATAAATACCCAATAAATAAATTATACACTAAAAAACGACAAGTCCAATGTATGGGAATCTAATGAAGCTTTTTGTTTGTTATTACCGTCCTGCGTTTTTGAATTTCTCATTATTAAGAGAATTTTATCCATGGCTGTGTATATATACATTTATATACATTTGTTGATATCCAGCCATACTAATATGCAAATCCCGTTGCAAATTTTAAAGCTTGTTCTAGCTCGGGATCATGTGTGCGAAAATGCTGTTCCATATTCTCACCAAAATGGAAGCCCTTGTAAATTAAAGCAGCCATTAGTTAATAAATTTCGCCATTATTAATTAATTATAATAAAGCCATCTTTCACTCGTTAGAAAGAAACATTCAAAGATATTGAGGACCGGGAAGATCAAGAACATATTGACTGAAGAACCTACGACAATGGTTTGAGGGGATGTCACCTCTATGTTCAGTACAGTAATGAATAGGACGGAGGTGACCTCCATGATCGCCAACGTTCGTTAACGGACAAGGCACGAGAGAATAAAAAGTCAATTATAACCTTAAAAATACCAAAATATAAACAATTGCGTCTGAATTATCCTTCTAGAAGTCCTGTTAACCTTCTTAATCTAGGATTCCATCTTGCCACATCTCATTATTTAAATTCATGGTAAAATATACACATCGCTGAAACAAATGCGCTGTTATTAATTATATTAAGACTCTTGCCATATGACATTTCTACCAATTATTCCTAGAAAAAATTAAAAAAATAAGAATAATAAATTCAAATCCATATTCCTACTCTTTTAGTACACTCACCTTACTCCTTATCCCTAAATACATATAAATAATAATAAAACGATGATGATCGATGATTTCTTGGGGCTAGAATACCATCTATATATATTGGTCTCAATTTGGTGAGGGCTTTGATCTCCCTATCTAGAGTGAGCTTACTTGCTTCTCTCAATCATGCACCAAGTCTCCTCCACCTATTTAACCACAAGACAATAGTTTTGTACAGCAGGATTTAAGTCTGTGGTTTGAGCAGCTTTGCTCGTAGGATTCTGTTGTACTTGTGGTATATTTTATTGCCGTTCTGGATTCTCTTCCGAATGTCTCCTTCATCGCTAGATAAATAGAATCTTGTTCACTTATAATAATATATAAAATCTAATGCAAAATAAATTTGAAACAAAAAGGAAAAAGGGGCCTAGCACTCGATTCCGAGATGCTTTTTAATAATTAACGCTTTCATCGGTTCATCGATCTCTCAGTCTATAATCTTTATTTTAAAATAGCCGTTAACACATATAGAACAAAAAAACACAGGGTTAGATAAGTTTCGAGTGATATAGCTCGGTATTCGCTTTTCATAAATTTGTATCATACAAAATATAAATTGTATGCATAGTATTAGCACACACTGCGTCAGTCACCGGTGACTGACATCATAAATAAAGTTCTCTTTAAGTTTTCACCATAATTTATCATCCCTATTTGAAAAAGAATTGAGTCTTGTCGCTTGTTGGTATCAGACGTGGCTGCGATCGGTGACAATTCGGTGACAAATGTGCTAACGGAGGTACCTGTAGAACGCAATCACGACATATATTAAATACGAATTAGCCCTACCCTCGTCCAGCGTGTTGACATCTCAGCTCTCTGGTTCATGGATGGCGATCTGACCCATATTCGAAGAGCCTAGTTAACCTGGAGGACAACCATCGTAATGCTAGCCCCAAGATTGAGTTGGATGCGTTTCTGTTAGTGCTTGGAAGGTTCACGTAATGTCCTCCAGGTCCCAAAGACCCGTTTCGGATTAGAAGGCCATTTAAATAATAATAATATTTATAAATACATAAGATAAAATTAATTTGATACAATGGCCCACTCAGCCTGGTAACCTCGTAAGCCTCAAAATTGAATCATCATGTTTCAATATAGGAGAGTTTATTGACAATTAATTAGGTTGTACATCGTAGCTTTAACTACAACAATCATAAAGTAATCGTTGTGACCTACGATTGGATTTTATTAATAAAAAACATAATATTTCTGTTATATTTTTATTTTTGTGATATAAACGGCAGTATTAATAAAGAATATTATGATTCAAACATTTATTTAAATACTTTGATATATATTGATATATATATATTTTTATAATATTGACATTAATTTCAAACAATACTGTAAAAGTAACATTATCGTATATCAGTATTTTTTCATTAACTGTAATCTTCAACGGTTATTATATATTAATATAAAAAAAATGAATCACACATATCGTAATAATAATTACATAACCTCAATTATGAAAAAAATGCAAATTCATAAAAGTATATTTATAAATTATATAAAAAAAATATGTAATTAACGCTAAATGATAGAACATGCAAGTCGTGGTGATGTCAAATTAAATACATTTAAGAGCCGAATATATATTATACAACTTAATAACGTACACAAATTTTTTTGAAATATATTTCATACTAATTAACAATACAAAACGGTTCATAGAACCCATGTCGTGTGGCATCACATTTAATAAGCTTCGCTCCACATATTATATACTTTCATGAAAATTTTATATTACATCATTAATTAATTCAAAATACAAAAAAAATCGCTTAAATCATAGTTTATAGGTCATTGTTGAATATATGTTCATAAATGGTAATATTTTTTTTTTTAATATATTTAATTTATATAACGTCGTAAAATATTTTTACGACATGACACAGAGAACAGCTTAAAACTAGTTTACATATTTATTAAATGGCATGGCACGCGGTTGACAGCATAATCAGTATGTGCTGTCTGTCTAATTCAGTTTTTGTTTAACATACGTATGCACACATACTTCTATTGTGCTTCGAATAAATCAACACTACTCAGATCTTCTAATAATTCACGGTGTTGTCTTCATCGCTGCAAAAAAAATATGATTAAAACCAAAAATAAACAAAAAAAAATAATCAAAATTTTTGTTAGTCATGTGTCTGCGACTTAAGACCTAAACATATCAAATCATCCTATGAGTAATATCATTCGACATCATTCCTCTAACACTCTAATAGAATTTTTATGCCATTCCTAAAGAAATCGGATGCGGCTTATTGAAGAAAAAGTCTGAAAGATCCATTACAAGTGCCTCAATATATTCTTTTGCACCAAAGTAAAATTGTCAGCTCAAAAATAAATGATAATCTGAAGTAGCAATATCAGAACCTTCTCGCATATGATTCTTGCGTTGTGCGGACACAGCGGCTCGGATCTTTCGAGCTAAAGACGTCATATTTTTTAAACTTGTAAAGCATGACGTGTCTGATGTGACCTTCTGAGACCGTTATGAGGGGCTTTTAATGCCATATGTATGAAAAACGAAATTACTTATGGAATGACCTAATATGTCATTCGTTAAATGAGTAATATAATTTATTAATCATATCCAGGTAAACGCTCAACACTTTCTTCTACTAAAATGAAATAATTATTTTTTTAATATAATTACGAGTAGAGATCGGCGTCAGTACTCATGAATCATAAGATAAATAAGCCGACAATATTCATGCCGACACTTTCTTATAAACCGAAGCTTTTTAAAAAATATACATTAATTTTTTCAATAAATAATTTAATTATCGTGGTAATTCGAAAAAGAGAAAAATACTACTGAGTATTGTCGCATGTCGGTATCGGATGCGATTATTATTGTTACAATCTACACGCTGACAGCTCACCATCTGGGCTTATGGCTGGTAACCTAATCCGTATTCGAAAAGCTTAGTTAACCTAGAGGACAACCATCACAGTCCTGGCCTCAGGTGCGCCGTTCATATGGCCAGATTGTGCGGCGCACACAGGTGACGGAAGATTAGTGGGCACCGAGAGACGCCAAGAGGGAAAAAATTATCCTAACTCTTATTCATTAAATGGTTTTTTTATTGTACAGAAGATCGTGTAGTGTCCTCCAGGTGGCAAAAATCTGCTTCAGATTAGAAGGCTATTTAAATAATAATAATAAGTACTACTATACTTTGGTTTGTATATTTCCTGAATTTATAGAAAATCCACAAAAAAGGTCAACATCAACCATGGAAATCGTTTCATTGATCGATTCATCTACTGTTCGTAACAATTGTAGAATCGGAAAATCTCAATCTCGAGCCAAAATAAAAGATTAATCATAGAAATCAATGAGAGTTTATTTATTAAGCGTAAGACGAATCTTGCTAAAGGTGTATATCTTTAAAAGACTATAATTTACTGAGATAGTTGGGGCGGTTAAATGTCGGAAGAACTGGAAGACGCCGGATTTCAACTTATTAAAGTCAAAATGTTGAGCAGTTTCATCAGTTCAATCAGTTCAAGAAATATATTTGTAGAAACGGTGTATTATTTAAATAAAAAAAATCAAATGCTCCAGAAAACAGTCAATTACAAACAGGCTGGGAAGATATGAGCAGATTTTACATTAAAGATCTCCTATTTATATTTTTAGGTTAAAGGGAACAAATTAAGCAACAAAAATAATATGTCAATCATTCAAATTCATAATTTTCCGCTTACATCGGAAAAAAAAAATTAACTAAGCGATACGCATTATTACCGATATAAAAAAAATATATATATAATAGCAGAGTTATCGTATAACCTTCGTAATTAGAAAAATCGTATAGTCGTCATTTTAAAATCATAAAAAAAATAATTAATACATAGCAATATGTAATTATTAATATTTTTTATCACGCAGTACCCGGTTTATAGATAATATTCATTTTTTCAAGTATTGTAAGTATTGTCACATCAACAGTTTGTTTTAAATTTCAATGCTTGTAATATTCCCGTTAATAAAAAAACAGAACAAAACCGTTTTAGAAATTGCTGCAATTTTTATAAATTTAATCAATTATATTTTAATATTAACTCTAGATTCATCGACATCGTTATCAAAAGAAGTATAGTATTTGAAGAAGGTGCGTTGATTCATTAGTGGGAAGGTGGTGTCAAGCTTTAAAAAAAAACTGTACTCGTGTAAATCATGTTCGAGAAATCGCGATATAAATTGATTCATTAACCACGAGTCATAACGGCATTAAAATGGTCTGTCGTGGTTCAAACGATTAAAAATTATTAAAAAATACGACATTATTACAAAATAATCAAATAAAAACGTAATAACATCAAAAGCAAGTCGTAAATGTACAATATTATGCTTTTCCACTAAAGCATCATCAGTCCATATACATATTAATACTATAACAATGTTGATCTCCCGATCTCTGTAAGCCCTGGTTATTTATTAATTATCTCTAAATTTATTGTGTCTTCAGCACGCTTATTATTATCATCAATAGTATATGTATAAATAATAAATCTGGCAGTCTTATCCTCTAATACATATAATAAATATTATGTTAATTTTACTAATTGCCGAGCCGAACTCATTTTCACATTTATCACAATTTTTTAAATCAAATCTTGAGTATATGAATATCTTCAGCTGCCGTATTACAATAGACGATCACTGTCCATTCCCAACAACTTAGTCACCTGATTGAATAAAATATTAATGACAACAGCGGTCGGTACATAGCTCCATTAATAATGAACAGAATACTTACATAACCGATCAAATATTATAGTGAATATTCGATGCTGTAGATACGTTACGATATTTTTAGAAATCAACAGGGGTATGGTGATTGTAAAGAATACGTTGAACGATAAGAGAAAGACGTTGGATGCGGAGCTCGGACGGGGATAAAAGTGGTGTGGATGCGGTATATAAACGGGAGGAGGCGTTTCCACAGCATCGAACTGCTCCCAAAATGAGGGAGAGCCCATCGATTGACCGCTGCATTCCAAACGTCAATAATGTGTTAGTAACATGTTATCATATCAAATGCGGTTAGTACGAAATATATTATTTGAAGTATTATTGTACAAACTTTGAACACGGATTGGCATTCCTAGATGCGACTGCCACTCTTCCGATGTTTACAGAGTTCGTCTCGGGGAACTCAATTTGGTGGATGCATCCGCTGAAGCCGACCAATCCGGACGCCGTCATATGGCTCGGAGTGCCGCCTGTAATCGATCAGAGCATTAACATTTTATAGATAGATAAATAAATGGTGTATACAACTGCAAACTCACCGATGAAAATGTTCGAATTGGCGTTAAGTGTTTGAGTTAATCCGGGTCCTCTGCCAACATCCTCGTTGCCGTCGACTTCCAACATTGCTTCAGATCCGGTTCTCTTGACGATAATATTGTGACGTTCGCCGTTCGATACGTATACTCTGCTGTTTGCAATTTTGGCCGGACCTTCGCCCAGGTTCCATTCGAATTCGACTAGACCTTGGTTTACTAAAATTAAATAACGACTTGTTAAATACATTATCGAACAGATTTTTAGACTTATAGTCAATTTTTTTTTGTTATAGTTTACAAGAAAACTTAAAAGATATCACCTTGAAGATTTATTTTATAAAATCGAGAGAAACATTATTAAAAATTTACCAAAAGCGAGTATGAGGAGATGGATTTCAAGTCTCATCTCAAAAATACTGATATAAACCTAATTAATGAAGAAAATGTTATGTATTGAAAACACAATATAATGCTGTGTGAATAAAAATTCCACAATTCAGAAATATTTATATATTATATAGTGTTGATTTCTAATAAATAATATTTTTAAAATTTTCCCTCCTGTCACCCCTAACTATACGGCACCTGTGTGTGTCGCACAATCTGGCCATATGGACAGCGCGGAAAGAATTTATGTTGAAAAACCACACCGTTATAATGCCGCAGACTTCGTATTCACCGACAATGGCCTCTTGTGATATTACCAAAGATATTAAAGGGCGATATTTTACTCGCATTACATAGATCAAGAAACGTTGAAGGAGCTAGACCTCATATTGTAAATTCCATTCCAGAAGTGTTTCGAAGATCGGAAAAAGCAATTTGAGGGCGACAAAATCAATATTGACGAATAAATAAATATTTGAGGAGAGAGTTGGTTATTTTATTAACACTCAGAATCTCATGGAGGTTTCAGAATATGAGAGTATTGAAATGAAATCCATTAACGTGACTAGAAAACAGACTCGACCCGAATTCTATTGAAAATCTATGAGATAAAATTTTTAAAACATCTATAAAAAGCATTTTTTATAACAGTAAAAGATGCGTCATATGAGCATAAAACAAATGCTTATCAATCAAACACTGTTTTAAATTATTTCTATAAAATTAGGGGTTGTAAATATCGGATGAAACCAAGGGAGCGCCGTCTATATGACCAGATTGTGCGGCGCACACATGCACCGAAAAATTTAGGGTAATTTTTTAAATTATAAAAGAATAATTTATTAAAATGAATTACTCAAAATCGACATTAAATAATATATAACAATATAAGTGATTGCCCGTAGTTGGTCTTTTCAAGCTCACCAGATGTACGGGAGTACTAATTGAGGTTCCGCCCACATTGTTTCCCCCAAAAAATATGTATTCATTTGATTTACATGATTTTTTTATAAAAAAAACTGTCTTTAAAAAAATGATAAACGGGTTTTTATAGGGATTTTAGGGATGAATCGGAATCAATATATCTTTAAAAATATACTTACTGTTCAGCAGCATAAAATCACCGTCTCTGTAATCTTTACCCTCTTCACCCTGTAATATGAGAAGACCGTCCGGTTCTGAAGTTGTAAACGAAATCGCCATGAATTCTGAATTCAATCCAGGACTATGAGGCAGCAGCGAAGCCGGTAATTCTACGTATCCCTCTCCAGTGAGCGAGCAATCCTCTCCTAATTCGACTCGATTTTGACAATTGAATCCGCCTGTGCCGAGCGGACAGTCGCACTTGAATAATCCATCTCTCAACGGACGACACGTTCCGTTTCCTTGACACGGCAAATGATCGCATTGATTGTAAGTGTTGGCGGGCTGTTGTTGATATTCGCAGTATTTTCCGGTGTATCCTTCGCGGCATTCGCATTGTGACGCAAACGAATCTCGGCACCATCCTCCGTTTTTACATTGCGAACAAACGTTATCCTCCTGCAATTCAAAACAATACGTTTTGCAATTAGACCGAATAAAATAATAAAAAAAAACATATTTGTTCAAATAATATCCACCTCGGTCATATCTGGATTTATATCACCTCTTCCTAATTCGTTCTTGTGAGTGGATCCGTCACATTTGCGGATATTAGATGATTCGATAGAATTATTTACAATCGAATACATTGAACCCTGTATTACAACCTGTGAAATCAAATAAACCATTATAAAACATTTTTACATTTTTTTTGTTAAATTAATATGATATAATGTATGAACGTACATCTGCTATGCAACCTTTGAATCCGCTCTCAACTCCGGTTCCTTTGTTTATGGTCAGGTATACCTCATCGTATCCACCGACGTATAATGGCGTTTTTAAATCGAGATTCTGTAACAATCATAATTAATAAATGTATAACATATTATGAAGACGTAATTGAAATTATTCTTACCTTAGATTTTCCGGGGGGATTCACAGTCATTGTTTCTTGTCCCTCGACTTCCAATTTTCCCTTTTGTCCAAATCTGCTGGCATTAACATTAACCCATTCGTCGGCGACCAGAGGTTTTTGACTTCTGATGACGATGGGACTCGATCCGATACCGTAACGGAATTCCAAATATCTATCTTTAACGGCCAACGATGTGAAATGGCCTTGACCGAGTCTCGATTCGGCACAGTACAATATAAGTCCATCTCGCATTGGATAATTTGGTTTAATTCGTAGACCCATATTGAGCAGGCGTGCCGATTTAGGAGCGGCGTAAGCTATATACGCTTCACCTCCGAACGCAGGATATTCTACGTCCAATCTAGTGTCGCATCTAAATAAATGATAACAATAAATATAAACTGCACACAATAACCACGGCTACTTAATAATATTCATTTATATGTACCTATCTCCGATATAGCCGATGGGGCATATACATTTGAAACCGTCTTTGGTGTCTTCGCATTTACCCTTTCCGCAGAGACCTGTTCTGCATGCGTCTCCGGTTAAACTGCAATCGATTCCAGAGAATCCATCGGGGCATAAACATGAGTAACCGCGATCGGTAGAGGCGTCCTGTAAATTGAAAATAATCATTGATTTACTGCCTCAACATTTTTAAATTATGGATATTATAATTCGACTTACTTGACAGATTGCTTTATTTTTGCATGGATTTAGTAAACAAGAGTTGCATTCGAGTATCTTAACTTTGTCTCTGCCTACTTTCATCAATGATATGTCAGTCTTGTCTAAAACTAGACGTCCTATACATCCGGTGAATCTATTCAAATTGTTTATTATATATTATTAATATGCATTGAATCACTTTTAAGATGCGATGAATCACGTTTGATCTTACCCTTTCCTAATTTTGATGGCGTCATTTATTTCTTCATATTCGGGAACACCTCCGATATACATTGGTTCCTCGAGTTCGAGACCTTCGTGAGAACCAATACCTTCTCCAGGGAATGGACCACTCTCATCAACTTTCATATATACTGTAGATGAAAATTTTAAATTTTAATATTCAAATAATATAATTAATAAATAATTTAGCTTTAGCAATACTCTATTTATTTTTCATTAGATTTCTTTATGGGTCTATGTTTCTATGCCGTAAATATGGAGAATACTAGAAACTTTTTTTGTACAAAGAAGAACCATGGTGGAAAACCTGTGGTACTTTGGACTTCAACAGCATCTGCAGTCGAGATTCCTCCTTTAAAGAAGACTAAAGTCAAGCGCTACTCAGACCCGTTCTAACATACGGGTCTGAATGTTGGACTTTGACAAAACGAGATGAGCCACAACTGGATATCCTGGAGGAAGATTCTGAGACGTATCTTAAGCAGCAAGGAGCTGTACTGACTATAAAAGGATATATCGGTCACAGCTGTCGTCAGAGTTTCTAGACTGCGGTGGGCTCGTCACATGTCAAGAATACAGGACTTAAAAAAAAACAGTCCCATTGTCGTCGGCATCCAATACAATTTGCCCATTCAATGGCGAATCTTTGGAAAATCTAGTTACGCATCCGCGAATCGCCTCTTGATCAGTGGCAGGGGAGGTAAAATCCCTCCCCCAAATGACTACCTATCTCATCCTTCCTGATATCAGAGTCAGGCTAAATTGTAGCTGGTTCTTTCCAGTCTTTTGTCAGTCAGTCAATTCCGGACTGTAATTCCACGGTAATTCCAAGACTAAACTTAAGTTTATCCTAGTAGCATCTAATACCACTCGGCTAATGTAGGTACATCTGTCGGGATTACAGTCACGTTCTATGGTCCTGTCCTTACCTGAACGTTGTGCGTCACAAACTGCTCCATCATGGCCGATCCGGCATTTCCCCTACGGATCTTCCGGTGGAGGGCCCAATTGGACACATGGACCTGGTCAGCAATATAATTTGCTACAGGGCATTTGCTTGCTTTGTATTGACTTTCGGAGAGTTGTGCAAGGATCCCTTCCCTCTCCCTTCTCCATTTTCTTAAGAAATTTTAGTTTTATTTTTAAGATCACGTGTTTTAAAAAAAAAAGTGCTTTTTTTGCACCGATTGAACTGGCCCCAAGCCAATATATACGGAGTGGGTATGAAAAGGCAAGGAAAAAACTGTGTCGGACCGGTCTGACACAGCTTCATCCTGTGTACAAAAGTAATCCTTCCTGTCCCCTGAGGAAAGAAAGATCAAGGCCGAAGTGGTTGGCCTATGTATAGCGGGACTCGGCATCGTTGAAACTTATCTAAGGATGAGGCGAAGTGGCGGTGTATAAAATGGATGAGGCCAGGGCTCTACAATAAGGATGTTGAGCCTATGATGATGATGATGAGTTGAGAGTGCACTGTAGTTTGTATGAATACCTTTCGATGCAAAGTTTATTGAGTTTCGACACATTGAAGATCAATTGAGCAAAATTTACTATATCGCTAAAAATATTTTGGATATAGAAATGGAGTTAAATTAACTATATAACATATTACCATTTCTGCGAATACGGCTAATATTGATAATGTGCCATTCGTTCATCGAAATGCGTCTATCTGCTCGTATCGTCGTCGGTTTTGTTTGGAACATAAATGTAAACTCGGGCACTCCATCGTTCAATGTTAATGCTATGAAATCGCCGCTAGTTTTACCACGTTGATGTGATTCGTAGAATATTATACCATTGGGATCTGAAACAATGAATATTCAAATGAATTAATCCTGAATATATTACGACTGAATTAATAGCAAATAATTACCCTCGGGTTTAATTGCAATGTCCATATCAAAATAGTAAAATACGTCGTCCCATTTCGGCAGTTCGATGTATCCGTTGCCCTCGAATTTGGGCACTACGTGCGTGACCCTGAGGATGATTTTTCGTTCCGAATTTGATTCTCCGTTAGATGTTTTGCATGTGTACGGACCGGCGTGACTCTCGTCAATCGATTTCAACACCAATACGGGCTAAAAGCATATATTAAAAATATAAACAAATGTATAAACACGCGTACAATATAAAATTGATCTTACCTCGTTCACAGACTCTACGTGTTCGTCCGTGGTTAATTTAGCGTAAGGACGTTCCCATTTAAATTGAACGGGCGCCGGCATGTTAGTTTTGCACGGCATATGCACGTTTGTTCCCAGCGCAGCTTGGTGCACTTCGGGTTCGTCCTGTTGCATATCTGGATAAGAAACCGATCTTCTGTTATCTAAATTGATTGAGTATTGTATAAAAATTATTAAGATTCTTTTTTCTAGCTTTTAAACTATTAAAAAAATCACATGTGCATGTATCATACCGGCCACCACTGTGAGAGTGAAATCTTCGTTGTACGGAGTTCCGTTTCGGTCGCGTCCGTCGCATCTGTAGTTGCCCGAGTCGCGAGTAGTGACACCCTTGATGATTAAGTCGAGTCCTCCGCGCGCGTGCTATCACAATAAAAAGAGTTAAAGAAAACTATCGACTAACGAATACATATCTCGGCATTAGACTTACGATTGTGTTTAGTCTCTGGTTTGAGGATTCCTTGGACCATCTTACGTCAAAGTTTTGTCCGCGTGTTCTACACGACACGACAATGTCCTCGCCTTCCCTGACGGTCTTTTGGTTAGGTGATATCTCAATAGAGTTCATGACCGGGCCTAAATTATAAACGTGAATATGAGACTTAAAAAAAACTGACATTTAAAAGAGTCTGTATTAATTCGAACTTACCTTGGAAATATATACATCCGATTCTCTTTTAAATGGTTTATTACATTATATAGTTTTGAAGAAAAAAATCCGTTGTGAAAAAAAGCTTAGATTTTTTAATGACTTGTTATTTCATCTAAAATATTAGGTCGATGCAAAAGTTTTCAAAATTATAAACGATGTCAGAAATGAGAATTTTCAATACTTCAACTGGATTATAAGAAAAAAGTACGCATCTTTTATACAAAATAATTAATTAAAAATATATGTTATTCATTATTCTTAATAAATTGATTAGTTAGATACGTAAAATCTTTTGCATCAACATAATACATGTTTTCACAGTCACCATTGATATTTTTTTATATTAATTTTAAAAGAGAATTGGTAGCATTTAGTACGTATTCACAAAATTATTTTTAGGCAATTTTATTATTCTAAAGCAATTAAAGATTCCGTGTCGTAGCAATTCAAAAATTATTCCGAGTAATCGTAAACTTTTTTATTTCCTTAATTGCTGGAACTTTCTTTAAAAAGCTATTCATTTTAAATAAATAAAAATAGTAAAAAACGTATTGAAACTGACAATTTTAATTGAAAAATAATTAAAATTCAGAATCTTTAATTGCGGCAGATAACCTGTTAAGTATTTACAATGGATGCGAGATGAATTATTTACAATGAATATTCAAGCATTCATAGATGTTTTTTTCCATGCAAACATTATATACATATATACATAAAATAAATGTAATAAAAAAATTACCTGAATATATAAAAATAATGTTAAAACGTAAAGCACCTTGGTCCATAATCCAATTTTGGTATCACAAGTATTTATACAACAACAAATATGTACAGTGCTAAATTTTTAAACAAGACATTTAAAAGTAAAGAATAAAAATCAATCCACTATTTGTAAAATATATCTAATTCCGTTTTTACACGATACGTTCTAGGGAATGTCTTTAACAATATCTTGTCCATGACATATTGGATGCTAATTTTATGGTCGACAGTCAAAAAATCCTCTGTATTCGTTGGACTTTGACTAAAAAAAAGGTTTACACAATACTGAGGAGTTGAAGACAGAATCTCCGAAGGAGCTAGACGTGATACTGGGAAATTCATATCAGAAAAAAATCTGTCATAAGTGCACGATATATCTCATGGAGTCTCTATCCAGTAACAGATTTCCCCTTAGATGAATAAAGTTCAGCTCTCAAAACGATTTTTTTTATTATTGTTTTTTTCATAACAAAATAATTAATAATTTAGCAGTATTCCCTTAATTGATAACGCCAGCTATGGAATGTTTTTCAGATCATATTTCATATTATCAAATCAAATGTCTAAAAATGTCAATAGATCTTAGTTTTTCAGTATTATTTTTGAATAAATTTAATATTTCACTATGTAGCTGAATATCGAACGTTTTTTTATATGCAAATTGTATTTTGAGATGTATTTATCAGAATTCCTTGAAAAAAACCAGACTTGGTATAATTTATAGGTTAATTTCGTTAACGCCTTCAATTATTACCAAAAATTATTGAGTGAGTTATATAAAATGTAAAAACAGAATTAGAATCCGATTACCAGGGGGAAATATACATTATTATATACACCACATATATATATTCCATCCCTTGATTTATGGGGTTTTGAACTATCACGGTTCTTAAAACCACGTTAGTTTTAAAAAAAACTGCGTAAAAATAAAACTTAAATATTTTTTAGATTCTACGAAAAAGCTCTGATTATCTGGATAGAAGATTATACACAAAAAAATCCTATTGAGACAAATACAATAACACAAAGAGCTATGAAAATGTACGAGCAAAACTCCGAGTCTCTTCTTAATCTCAAAATAAAGAGAGAGCTTGCGTCTGATGATGCGAAAAGTACAATGCAATTTTTTCAATAAAAAAGTGGATAATTGAAGAAAATTTATATACAACTGACCAGATATATAATGCCGATGAAACTGGATTATACTGGATGAAAACGCCTAGTAAGACTTATTCATCCAAATCTGAAAAAAATTGCTAGTGACCTCAAGGTAGCAAAGGATCGGTTGATGATATTATTATGCAATAATGCATCCGATGATCGAATGTAAACACGGACTATAATCCTATAGACATTGGGGGGCTAATGAGAAGACTCGCAAATGGTTTTATAACTGTTTTGATCCGGAAACAAAAAGATGTAAGATTCCATTTAAACTTCCGTTAGCTTTTGGATAATGAACCACATAATCCACATGATATAGACAGAGATGTCCGCCACACCATGGCCAGAAAGAATAACCTCCCGGATTATCAATTGACATTATACTCGCCAGTTCGGCCCTTTCAGACGAGAACTCGGTAAGAAGGTTGCTGGTTGAAGAAGGTTGAAGAAGAACTAGGTTGACCCGTCTCCCTAGCCATCTAAAGGCAAATGCCGGGACAGTACCCTGAGTCGTTTTCCACCACATTAACACTCTCATAAACTCGTCCGGTCCTTGCGGACTCAGGCCATAGTGGCAATGAGGAAACTCGTTCGGATGGAAGCAATGCCACAACCGGCAGCTGTTTTAGACTATCGTTGGTGTGCCGGCCCAAAGAGGGACCTGCCCCTCTGTACGATTAGTAGATCAACCTGCACCAAGATTACATAGCCAACTAATGTTGTTCTTGCTACATTCCGAAAGAGACTGAGGCAACTCCAACAATGACGAGCATGCGAAGAAGCTAAACGAATCAAAAAGTGTTGTTGTTTTTATCACCGATATTTTAACGATGATTTATGAAGTTAGAGAAGATATTATAATTCCAGAAATTTGGAAAAATACAATTTTAAATAGTCATGTTTTTCTTTGGATGTATCCCTAAATTTACGAACGTACGAACTCCATGTTTTTTTTCCGTTGCTTTGCATAAACATATCTTTCGCGTAAATCGAGGGATGGGTGTTTATGTATATACATAATTAGAATATTGATTTAATCCAAAAATCATCATATTAATTAGACGACTGTATGGTTTTACATTTGAATACTATAATATGTTATACTGAGCCAGTTCCGGATGTGACAAGTCGGCTTCTGGCATTGCCATATGCGGGATAGAAAGGATCAGAGTAAGCTAAATCATATTCAGAGAAGTAGTGTCGATTTGATGATATATATCAGTCGGTTAATTGAATTTTGACAAGAAAATTAAAAGTATAATAACAGATTACCAATTATTAAAGACGAACACATATTTACACATAGACGTTATCACAAAACAGCTGGAAAGTAGAAGTCAAGCGACAACAATATACAAATTAGAATCTCAGTATGTTATTTACATTAATTAATTACATCGATTCCCCCGTTGGAAATATTTGTGTTACTGACCAGTGACAATGAGGTTTACGTAATCTGTGACAACGACGCCGGAGGCTGTTTTCACTTCGCATACATATTTTCCCGAGTCTCTTAATTGGACCTTTTCGATTACTAAAGTTCTAGAATTCAACTGATTGCCGTATTTGGGCCACTTTCCGCTGTCCTTTCTCCAAACGATCCTTTCATATTCGATACCGTCGGCAGCGTTGCAGGTGAGCGTCGCTTTAACGTTCGCAGCCACCTCTAGATTACGATTAAAACCGACCTCGTGCGTGAACTCTTCTTTTTCTGATGTGGCATGCCAAATTTAATGGATAATGTTTGAAAAAAAAAAATGACGGCAAAACAAAACAAAAAATTAGCCAAAAAATAAAATCACACACATGTATGAAAAATAAGTCAACACACAAATAAATAAAACAAAACCTTTATAACATTAATAATTTCTATATATAAATAATATTGAATAATCATCTCCGAAGCTGTTGATATTGGAAATAAAATGATCCTTTTTTCTTAATATTTATCAAAATATTGATATGATAATGTGCATTTCATGCGTATAATTAAAAAGCTGGTTTTTTTCAAGAAACCGCTATCCAATATATTATGAATAATATAATAAACTATCATGCATGTTATAGCGATATATTTAGGTTTCAATAAAATGAGTATCGTATAAAATCTCGAATAGTAAAAACGTGTAAATTACCGCCTACGATGACTTCGCCAACGCCCTCGGCTTCACCGACAAGATTTTTCGCGATGCATATGTAAAGGCCGGCATCTTCCACGGTTATTCCGTTAAATTCCAAGCGACGATATTTCTGCTGGACATGGCTAAAATAAAAACAAATATATAATATTTATCTATTTATCGACCGATTAATCAATATGGAATGAGGGATACCTTGGGAACGATCCGTTGATCGGAATCCATGTGACGTCTAAAGGCTCGTCGCCGGTAACGATGCACTCCAAATATGCATTGTCGCCGGGACGCACAGTCTGCGTTTGAGGATCCAATGTTATCTGAGGCAATTGTCGAACGACAACCGATATACTTGTGTGGTATATGACGTCGCCTTGGCTCGTTACAACACATTCGTAGTTTCCGCTATCTGCTTTTGAAATCTAATAAAAATGATAAATTATGTAAATGATCTATTGTTCTCGCTTTAATCATTCTTTTAAGAAAAATCATTCTCCGGTCTATCGTATTCCTAGATCTATGAAAGCTACTGAAATATCGACTATACAAAACATATTATTATATGTATTGTGCAAATCAAGATTTACAAAAAGGAGAAGCCTTAATTTAATTGGGAAAGCAATCAGAAACATCGATGAAGTGTGAAACGAAGTCACCCATTCATGTATGAAGGGTGTTTGGAAAAGGTTGTTATTTGATCTCGGCTGGTCCTGGTCTTCTTCTATCCACCTCCCAAGCAGGGGAACGCCGTTCATATGGCTAGATTGTGTAGCGCTCAGGCGCCAGGAGTGAAAAAATTATAATCAAAATTAAACATGAATTCATAAACTTTCTTCACCATAAAATGGTTTAGTTATTGTAGAAGAGGAGTATAGGGGTACCAAGTAACTGCTCCCAAACACCAGCAGAAGCAACTCTGTCTCTACCCCGATGCCAGGACTTGACAGTTATCCTCCAGGTTAACTAGGCACTCTGAATACGGATCAGGTCGCCAGCCATAAGCCCCGAAACTGAGCTATCAACGTGTGGATTGTACCAATAATAATCGGACGAGGGTAGGGCCAATTCGTATTTAATTTATGACTTGATTGGGTGCTAAGGGTTCCTCTGGTAGCACACATGTCACCGAATTGACACAGATAGTAACATGAACTCCTCATAGTTCCGTAGAATCTACGGAATCATAATTGCGCCCAACCGCAACCTAAGCCACGTTCAATACCAACACACGACAACACCCAACTCAACAAAGAAGAATAATCTCGGAACCAGTTCCAATACGAAAGTTAAATGTGGAACTTATTGAAAAAGCCCCATTTCTTCACAGTCGTTGCATGGAGTTGTTGATAGAAAACGACGAAGATCACGATGGAAAATTTTGCATAATAAACATAGAGGCCAAACAAGGGAATCTAAATTCGTTTTTAAAAAGTGGAACAAAATAAAGGATTTAAAAATAAATGATCGCAAAATTTTGCTTATAGCAATCTCATCCAGAACGTAACCCCTCGATTAACTTGTTGTTAGCGTACGACTTGTCCCTTGAAAAACGATGAATCGAGGTTCCACTGTACGCGTTATTTAACCTAGCCGTGCCGATGGGATCTATTTGGGACCCCAAGCTTTTGATTTTTCTCGAATAATTCTATTAATATAAATCCTACATGTCCCAAACTTTTTGTATTTGTCTAAAAAAGTCTAAAAATATAAATAAGCATTGACCTTTATTGTCTGCAATTGCGAACAAAAATAAAAACAACAATATTGTTTTACCATGGCACGGGTGCGATAATTTTTATCGCTCGGTACCGCATATGAGCAAGAAAAAACATTGTGTATGTGCAAGTGCGAGAGAAAAAAAATATCGTGCTATGACATGGCAGTGGTCGATCTGGGAGAGGGCCTCAGTCGTGGCGGGCCGTCGCATTAATTAGTAAAAAAAACTCAAAATTAGATCGATATTTTGGATTTTTCTATAGAAAAATCATTTTTTTTAAAATGTCATGGTATTGTTGAAGAATGTATACATTCGTTTCATACAAAATATACCCCATCAGCTCAGCGGCGTTGGTTTCGAGGCGTCGTGACGGATCGGTAAAACAAATTGCATTAATGAAATTAAAAATTACATTGTATAGGTTGAGAACGTTTCCTTGCTGTAGACTGGTGGCCGGGAGCCGTCTGTTATCATTGCGCTTCCAATGCACTAATCCCCCCGGGTGATCGCAACTAAAATTACAACAAAAACAATTAAATAAAATCACATATATAAAGATAATTATTAATAAATTATGATTGTACCGTAATTCTACTTTCTCGCCGACAATTGCTTCGTTGGTCTTTTCGGCGGTATTATACGAGTCGTCCTCCCCTACAAACCAAATAATGAAAATTATCAACGAATAGTTCGAATGCGTCATTGAATCGGCGATTAATTTAATTATGCATATATTTGAAAGTTATCAGTTATTTTATTTACATATGTCAAAGGTCAATCTTTTTATCGGAAATTTTTATATGCATCGTCATTGCATAAACTCGGATATCGTTATCCTTGGCGATAAACCGTAATATCTTATCGTTTACAAATCAATGTTCATAGTCTATTATTTAACGCTTGCGGAAAATGCGATAAATATATTATATTTTGCAGGAATTTGTAATGATGCTTGAAATGTGTATCTTTTGATCAATTTATATAATATTGTATTTATGGACTGATATTTTTTACATTATTTTACTAAAAAAATAATTGATTTTCGTAACTTATAAATGATTACTTCTCAATTCATTAATATAATAAGCAATGTAATATTCTGAGATATTTCTATGTATATATACGTTAATAATTTATTATTTCTTTGAAAAATTCATCTACTTATATAGTAATTTTATTTAAAAAAAATTATATACAAAGCAGTATTTTGTCGATTTTTATTTATATAAGTTGCATGTGTACAATAATCCTAGATTCTTTAAAATTATATAAACTTTTAGATTATCTGTAATAATCTTTTGGTTGTTCTCGCATTAATTTCATCGCTGAGTGATTATAGTAAAAAACTATTGATCGAGTCATTACAGTTTTTATTTAAAATAAAATACATAAACTTGTCAGGTTAGGCTGAAAAAATATATGCATCCGCATAACCTTATCTTATTACAATATATCGATAAAAAAAATATTACTATGAAATAGGAAGTAGGTTTTGGTAATATTTATTTACCAGTCGTATCCTGAAAATTGAGATTACAAAAAATTAACTACACTGAAACTACATCACGTATACTGAATTCCAAGAGTCTGATCAGTAGAGAACTATGCATATTTGCTTCTTCTGGAATCGCTCCTCCTAATATTGCTTTTATTTGAAAATATCTTCATAGCACTGCATAATATTTTTCATATTTTAGGTCATCCCATAAGTAATGTCGCTTTTCAGATAGGAATTGTTATAACATGTTCTAATACGTTTAAACAATTGCTTTAATAGTCCTTAGCACGTCAGGCATGCCATGCTTTACTGAGTATTAAAAATGCAACAACGTAGCAAATACTGTAAAAAAATGTGGAGGAAGTATATGGTGAAGGTGTTTGGAATATTTGCAAGTGGCATAGACGCTGGCCCTGTAAATTTCAACAAAACGTCCTTAGCTCGAAAAATGATATCTCTTGAGGACACCCTGTTCTCATAACGCAAGAAGAAGACCCGAGAATACCGAGGAGCTCAGTCGGGAAAAATCACTTGTATTTTCCCAAAATTGCATCTTCAGATTATTATTTTTCCGATGATTGCAAAATTTCATTGATGAAAAAAAATACAATAATAAAATTCATAAGAAATGGTATAAAAAACTTATTATGGTGTTGGAAAAATCATCCAACACCCTTCTCCATTTTGTTCGGTCTGCCACCACGTCGCTCCATCTTCCAGTAAGTTTCAATGATGCAGTCTCCCTCTGTACACAGTTCAACACTGTCCCGCATCCTTGATAAGTGACCGGCTCATCGGAGTCTGCCCATTCTGACGACAACTGTGATCAGTATATCCTGGTATTGTCGGTACAGCTCCTGGTTACTTCAGATTATTCACTGTCGGTTACACATCATTCACTGTCGTCAAATACGACTCTCAAAATAATCCTCTCCAGTATATCCAGTTGTAGCTGATCTTGTTTTGTCAAAGCCCATTCAGACACATATGTTAAGACAGGTATGATGAGGGTTATGTAGAGCTTGACTTTAGTGTTCTTTGGGAAAAATCTCGACCGTAGATGCTTTTGAAATTCAAAATAGCACCAGGTTGGCTGCATGGTTCTATTTCATACTTCCAAATTAGTTTCATCGTTATTTGTAATAAGTGAGCCGAGATATGTGAATTCCTAGACCGCCTCGAAGCCGGCTCTCAGGAGTTCAATGGTTCGTCCTAGGCATATATTTTGACTTATCGATCCTTAGTATCGTGCCAATTGCTGCTCTCGTTATTCGCAGGCATACTTCCTCGTGAGCCGCCTACACGGATCAGGCCACAATGTCTATGCCGTCCGCATAGGCAAGAAGCTGCATCGATTTATTAAGATTATTATTTATTCCGATGGAAAATTTCATTGATGGAAAAGAATACAATAATAAAAAAATTATTACGGCGTTGGAAAAATGTTATTGGTTTAGAGACAGAATATTTACTTGATTAAATTAGTTTTCTATTTTATTTCTTCAAAACCTAATTTAACCAGTCATACGCCATAGACGCCCTGAGGCGCAAAAACTTAGGCATGTCCCACACACCGTGTGGGTGCAAACTTTTGCATCATTTTAAAAATTACCTATAAATAAATTTCAGGTCTTTTCCTTTCGAAATTGTAGTGACATCTCTTATCTAACAGGTTCTGTTTTAAAATTGGTTATTTCGAGTCCATATTCCGGGTGAAATGTTACAACTTTTGCATTTAATTCGATTTTCGGTGTTCTTGAGAATTTGTATGTAGAGGAATTCGTTTTTCGCGGTGACAATCCTTTTGATTCGATTCAATAATGTTATTCCCGAGAAAAAATCCAGATGGACGACATCAATTGTTGTTTTTTTCTTTTTTAAATGCATTTTAAGTAAACGGTGAGTGGCACATACCTACGTTTAATAGCCGCGCCAGCTAACTGGTTAAAAAACAACATTATTTATGGGACGATCTGGTATATCCATAATTCAAATTAATCCATTATAGAGCATTAATTACATGATTATGTGAAAACTGAAATAATATACAGACATATCCGCAATACCTTACCTGAACACTGAATAAAGACTCATTTTGACGATTAGTTCTCAACTGACCAGAACTTTGTAACGTGATTTAATAAAAAGTATTTGTTTAACCTGGAATATCTCCCCTCGGCGTATCTTCATAAATGATTGTAACTCTAGCTTCAACCTCTCCAGCATCGTTAGATCCTAGGCAAGCATAAGTACCAGCGTCCTCGACTTGTACATTATTCAAATGCAAGTTCAATGGGCTGTAAGATTTTTCCGTTTTAATATTTTCCTCCGGATAGACTAAAAAATAATAATAATTGTGTTTATTATGCAATACATATTATTATTATTAAGGTTTTTTCTTGTTTATAATTACTCTTTTTCCAGATAACTTTGGGTTCTGGAGTTCCCGTCGCTCGGCATTCCACATCGATATTCTGGCCATGTCTGGCTTTTATTCTTTCCTCCGGGTATATTTCAATCTGCGGCTCGGTTATCATTTTTATGTGAGTGTAAGCGCTGCTTTCTCCGGCCTCATTGCTGGCGGAACAAGTGTATTCTCCTTCGTCGTTCACATCAAAGTTGTTGATGCTGAAGACAGTTATAGAAACATTATCAAATTATTACATTATTTTACAAGTTATCGAAGAAAAATATAATTACACTAATTTTCCATTCGGTTGCAAATGAGAATCCGGTGATAGCGGGCGATTTTGCCTTGTCCAGAATATTTCTGGCGGTGGGATACCGCGAGATATACGACATTGCAGCTCAATGGTCTGTCCTCTGATAACGGTGCGATTTAAAGGGTAAATCTCGACCATGGGCACTTCGCGACCTAAAATAAAACACAATATATTAAACCGTTGTATTAGGGAGTATTAAAAAAGAATGTCGTTTTTTAAATGAAGGATTTATAAAATTTTTCTAAAATATAATTTCCATTATAGGTTTGACCCTTCTCACGTATCTGCCAACATTTTAATGCCTTGTTCATATTTACTCAATTTACAGGTTTGGAGGTAAAATACACGCTTAATCTATTTTTAATCTCGTCATATGTTTAAAAATTTTTGCCACGTTTCGTTTTGTTATTCCTTTATCAGGGCATTTTTAAGTCGGAAGACAGCAGATTTCCAACATTTATTCCAACAAATTAACAGACAAGCTGACCACTATAATTGCCGACATTCTAGTTGCAGACTCGGCCTCGGCATCCCCGATACAGCTCCGCAAACTTGTGCGCTGTCACAAGAACCATAAGCTAGCCTCTCGTCGGGATCATTGGAGGAGAATTCTTCTGTAGATACTCTTGGCACTATACCCCACGAGTGCTGTCACTGCCAGAGATCACCAAGCAGAGAGTACCAGGGGTTGCACGCGCTACGTGCATTTCTTTCATAACGTGTTTAACCTAAAAGCTGTCTATAATGTTCTTCAATAAATGATTGAAAAACATTTATAGACAGCTTTTAGGTTAAACACGTTATGAAAGTGACGATTTCTTTACTATAAATTATGTTTCCCTTTCTATCACTGATGAGAGTAAAGGCTCGCCGTAGCAACACAAAACACGACTTGAAAAAGTGACAGTCGAAACATCTAAATCCCCAAAAACGGTATGAGAAATTATTGAATAAAATCTTACGTTCGACGCTAATCGATGTAGCGCTCTCAGCTACCTTCTCGCCTTCGACCAGTCCAATGCAAATATACATTCCTCTATCGTTATATTTAGCTTTAGCAATTCGTAGTGAATTTCCGAATTGTTTCGTGCCTTCCTCCATTTCAGATTCATACTGTAAATTTTTAATAAGAATTAAATTAATAAAATATAAAATGTTCCATATTTGGAATGCGTTTACCTTTGTCCATTTTATGATAGGCAGTGGATTTCCGTCGGGAGTACACTTAACACTAAATTGTTGACCTTCGATCAAAGTTACATTGTCATTTTCGACTTGAACAGTGGCCGGTGATGGAGGATCAATCGGAATTCTCGCTACTACGATTTCAACCGTTATCGGTTCAATTTGGTCTACGGTTCTTTCCGCCGAGCACATATATTTGCCGGCATCTTCTTCTCTGATCGAAAATATCCTCAAATTACCAGATACCGATAGGAAGTTATCAGGTAAGTAGCCACCGACTCTATATTTGAATTAATTTGGATTAACAAAATATATTTACGATTAATAGCATTGCAATATTATACCTCGACCATGTGATGAGATTTTTATTAATTTCCGGAGTGGAGTAACAATTGATTTCGGTAGATTCTCCTTCTCTATATACCAAATTGGCAGGATGTACGGTAAGATATTGGGTGGGATGTCGTCTATGAATGGTTATATAAACTACCTTTTGATCATTACCGACGGAATTAGCTCCGATGCATCTGAAAGCGTTCATTAGTCGAGTGTCATTTATTAATATTGTTTTAAATTAATAATATAACTAGTATACCTATATTCTCCTTGGTCTGTAAATTGCGCTCTTTCAATAGTCAATACTCCATTTTCTAAGTGATGGAATCTACTCAGGGGGCGGCGACTAGTTCTTACCCAGGATAGATTAGGAACTGGATATCCAGTAGCTTCACAACTGAGTTCGATACGTTCGCCCTCGTTAAACTCGGTTATCTGATTTGAATGCAGCGAGACTTCCGGAGGAAAAGGATTGCTTCCTATATAATTTAAATTATGAAATGAATAAAATACCACCAAATAAAAATATTATTATTTGCTAATTCGACTACTTGATAATCCATCGACTTACCAATAGCATATAATACATTATCCGGAAATACTATGCATTAAACAATATAAATAAGAATATTTCGATTGTATGTTATATAAAATATGTGATTTTCTTTTTGCACTATTTTTTTTTTTTCAGTTTTAAAATAATATCAAAAGATAATCGAATGTATTTTTAAAAAATAATTTCGTTAAAATATTTTTAAATTACCTGGCACGGTCAAAATGGCTCTATTTTCTCCTACAGCCAAACCGTCGCTAGCCTCGCAAATGTATGTTCCGGAGTCAGATTCTATAACTCTCGTTATTACAAGTGACCCTTGATTCGTATCTTGAATTGTTCTTCCGTACGGCAACGTTCCTCCCTCCTTCCTCCATTTAACGATAACCGGACTTGCTGCAAAATATCCCGTAGCCTTGCATGTGAACTGCACGGTGCTTCCGACGGCCTTTATTTGAATCGTCGGCTCTGATATTGTCAATTGAATCGTTAGCGGAGGTATTTGTTCGGGACTACGTTCAGTACTTGCAACTGCAAACGCTGATTCATCTAAAAAATATTTTATACACGTAAATTATTACGTCACAAATAGTAAATTACGCCTTTATTTTAATCGATACGTACAACTCAAACAATTAGGCCCGCCGAATGGTGATCGGCACACGCATGTAACCCCTCTCCCCGCATTGGCTGAACAAGATTCCTCTCGACCGTTGCACGGACAACGTTCACAGCGCTCGTTGTTATCTCGGTAGTAACCGGCCGCACATGTCTCGCAACTCAATCCGTTGTATCCGTCGGGACACCTACAAACCTATGGACGTCATCTCGATTAATAAACCCCGTTATATGGATCGTGTTCAATAATATTTCAATTAAAACCTCAATGTATTCGGCCAGGGGTTGGCTGGTTTCAGCTTCAATTGCCGTGTCCATTGCAACGTCGGAAATGTACGTGGATGAAATTTTACGCGATGGATTAGCTTTCACCAGTACAAGCTGAAGATCTGACAGGACGGATAAGAAATCGTTTCTGGAAACGGGTTGATGATACGGAGATGGCCGCCCGGCTTCGTACATGAACCAATTTTGTTCCATGAGTAAAACACTGTAAGACTAAAATGGAGGAAAAAAAATTTAATCGATTCGATTGAACTGCGATATAATCGAGTAATTTATTTACCATGGCATCATTTAATGGTATTTGTCTATCTAGATTCCAATAGAGAGATTTACCACGGCCGACGAGCACCACGGCCATTCTTAGACCGAGTTCTTCTGCATCTCGCCTGTATGAAGTTTCATACGTTTGAGTAATATTAATATTACCACCATACGATGTTAATTTATTTCCTAAACCAATAATAGAAATGTTATTATATATATACAAAATAATTAATTTTATGCTTCAGTGTTGCCATAACCAATCACCGATAATAAATAGATAAATTGTTGCAGAGACTATCCTACATATATTATATTAAAATAAGAAATGTCGTTTTATCCTCTTTTTGAACCTCTGTTTATACTTTTAATTCATTGGCTTATTGACTCCTCTGACTCTTATAAAATTCGTAAGTGTATAAAAAATCTATTACGGAGTTGGAAAAATATTATTGATTTACAGAGAATATTTCATCATTATCATAGATGCAACAGCCTTATTGTAAAACCCTGGCCCTATCCAACACATTCTCCATTTTGTCCGGTCTGTCACAACGTTATTCCATCCTCTGGTAAGTTTCATGATTTAGTGTCCGCAGTCATGTACACAGTCCAACTACCTCAGCCTTGGTCTTCCTTTCCTCCGGGGACAGGAAGGCTTGTTAACCATAAGCTTTTTCAGCGGCTGACTGTCCCGCATCCTTGACAAATGACCGGTTCACTGGAGTCTTAACTTAACTTATAGTAAACCTCGTAAGATTTAAAAAAAAAAGCAACGACATTTCTTTCCGGTTTACCTAATATATCATATTTAATTAATTTATATATTAAATGTGTATTTAATCACCGATGAATGCTGAAGGAAGCGACCAATAATATATCAAACTTTCGCCAGTGGGACCAAAGTGATATCCAATACGACTGAGCGGGATGTCGAGGCTGAAGTTGTCATCAATGACATCTCTTTGATCCATCGTCGTCAACTTAAAGCCGTGACTGTTGTCGAATATCTCTATCGGAATTTGTATTATGTGAAGACGGTCGGCCTGAAATATTTTTTATTGCATTATTCGAATATTTGAAAATATAAATTAGTGTTCGATTGTTATACCTCGTGGCAAACATCGGCGACACCAGAGCAATAGCACGGAATGCATCCTAAAGCGTTAGACTGCGAAAGTTTGAACGTGCCGGATTTGCATCGGTTGCAAGTTGTGCCCTCAGTGTGAGCTTTGCAGCGACAGACTGGAGATCCAGACTCGCAAGATCCAGGTTGTGTACCGCGAACATCGCACCTGCGCATTTAAAAATTGTAATGCAAATCAAACCTTATAAGATTTCTTAATAAAAAAAAATATATTACAAGCATCTGTCTCTTGATTTTTGTGGTGAACAGCCCTGGGGTGATTTTGGATCTCCTTCGAAGCCTTCTTCACACTCATCGCATTGAACGCCTCGTGTGTTATGTTGGCAGCTCTAAAAACACAATATTTTTATTAATAAAATCTGATATTTAATTGGTTACCAATAAATATATGTTATGATTGCTCACCGAGCACTTGCCGGTGTTCGGATGGCACTGATCTGAGTGTCCGTTACACTTGCAAGCCTCACATGTGCCAAGGTATAATCCGCCATCAGTTCTGTACACGAATACGTATTTGTAATATTATAATATACTAATTTAACATATCAAAAGCGATAAATACCTAGTAAATCCGGGAGCGCAATCTTCGCAAGACGTTCCTATATATTGTGGTGGACAATGACACTCTTCGACTTCCACTGCTCGATCGCCGGTACCTCTCTCCTCGGCAATATCAAGAGTAGCGTTAACAAATGACGCCCTTTCCGTTTTAGTAGTGTACGTTGCTTTTACTAAAATGTATTTAATGTCGGCCAATGCCATCAAAAGATACTCTCGATTCAATTGATGTCCGTCAGTTCTATAAATAACGGATAATATTTAAAACAATCAAGATTTAATCATAACTTATAATTTTAAATATACCTGAACCAATAGCTTTCCAGAATTGGTACGCTGTGAGTTAAATATCCGGCGGCATTAATTGTAGCATTACTGTAATGGACGAAGGTCATATCGTTTTTCTGAAATAAATAAATAATTAACATGCATAGATATTTACAGAAACACGCTTATTAAAATTATACTCACGCTGACGAGCTGTACATCGGGTGATCTCTTTGAAAATGGATAGCTATCGGGCCCGGGTGTGTGACTAACAGTGTACGTAAATATTCCTCCATAAGCTGTGATCTTATCGCCGACAAAACTAAAGAAAAATTATGTTAACTCATCATATCCGTAAATAAAATATTTAAAAAAATTAATATATATATACCTATCGGGCATGGACCAGTAGTAAACTTGATTCTTTGTTGGATCGAAGTCCGAGGCCGTTACCTCCTGCTTCTCCGAATTAATGGTGGACTCTTGGAATGGTAACGAATCTGTTTGATCGTCCTCGGATTCCGATGCATTCCATTCGACTAAACGAACCAATGAATATTCATAGCTTAATTTCGATCCAAATCTGGCTTGTATTGTTCGCCGGCGCCAGTTCGAGCTGTGACATGCGTTTACTACGCCCATACAGAAGCAGCGTGAGCATCCGAGCCTAAAATTTTGGTACATTACGACAATAAACAGTAGCCGTACAAATAAATGATTAATTAATTAAATATTTACATATTGTAACTGGAGAGATGGAACGATTCTGGGGCACATTCTGAACAACGTTCTCCGGTGACGAGCGGTTTGCATTTGCATCTGCCCCCGTGTTCCGATAGTGTTCCTCTCGAGTCGCAATGAGACGGCGGTGGTCTAGGTCGGCAGGAATCTCCGGGTGACGTGGGGTTTCCAACATAATCGACATCGCAAGATTCGCAATGTCGGCCAATGTAACTGATAAAAAAATTTATTATATTAATCATTATGGAAAATGGTATGCAAAAACATTAGTAAATTTACCCTCTAGGGCAGTGACACATGACTTTTCCATCTGATGCGAGTTCGCAAGTCCGTGCAAATTGATTTAACGGTGTAGTCAACGGGCATGGACACGGGAGACAAGGTATTCCAGCATTTGGGTTTCCATAATATCCGGGTCTACATTCTGGTTCGGATTTTACACATTGTCCTAGCCATAGACCGCTCGATCTACGAATGTAGCCTGCACTACATTTCTAAAAAAAATATATATAAAAATATTAGTAATAATATTCAAAATATCAAAAACAAGGCTTGAAGTTTTTTTTTAGGTATGTATGTGATCACATCAGGCTGTCTCCACTGTAGGGTGATCACGTCGAGGTCAACACTGTCGGGCAATCATGTCCGGGTCACCACTGTGTTTGATTAACAGTAAATACACCTGCGTAGATGAACGGTAAAATTTGACGCAGTCGCGTCCAGTTCTTTGTGGTGCAGTGGTGGCGATGCGATGGCTACTGACGTGGAGGTTCTGAAGTGATAATCAGATTGTCACAGTGATACGATGTCTGCTGAAGCCGAAGATGTCCGATATGTTAAGGGCTTGGCACCGGCTTCTCTGATGTCATCTCATGGCGAAGATGATCTTCAGAGGCGTACGTACGATAATGTGCAGGATTGCTGACTTAGCGAGAGCAGAAGTTCAGTGGTTTGCAGCTTGGATGAATCATATTCTTCACCGTTGAGAGTGTGCAACTGGCGAACAAGGCTCCAGTCGGGACTTTGTCTGCACAAGGATCTTAGACAGAGTCCAGGATAGCTTCAGCTCAGAGTGAAGCACTGATCCTCTCGGCTGTTTGTTTCTTGGTGGCCCTAGGTCTTTTTGGCGGCTGACTGTCCCGCATCCTTGACATGTGACCGGCCCACTAGAGTCCGACCACTCTCACCGGTATATCCTTGTATAGTCGATACCCTTTCCACTCTCGATGAAATTGTTTTCGTCTGCCATTCTTGTTTGAATTGCATAATTAAATCTGGTTTTAGCTGCTGCTTTAGCGACAGCTTTTGTTCATATTTTTGGCATCGGTTGCACAATACTATTTTCCTGGAATCAAACGTGCCAGATCCTGTTTCTTGTTTGTATTTCTAATTGAAATAACCTGTTTGATTGGTGCTTAATCAGCTTCTGTTTGTGTTTTTGGAAACGCAAATGAATAATTCGGTTTATTAATTTTGTTTTGCCAAATAATACTTCCCGTCGTAACTAGTCGAAGTTGTTTTGATCATGATGAGACCACCACAAATCTTTGAATGATTTTCTAATTTCATTTCAAATTTTCCTTGGAACTATTGTTTAACATCCTTATATTTAAATCCCCATTGATTGATTTACTCCAATAAAGTCCAAACAAAAATAAGCGCGGTGCTGCGATCAATATTTTCTACATCCCCGTATAAATAATTTTAAATTAATATCATTACCTGGCAAGAGAGTCCAGAATATCCACTTGGACATGTACATTCTTCAACGTATGCCGCCAAGCCTTGTCCGCTATTATCGGCCTTAGCCGAATCCATTTGGAAGTTTTTGATCTCGACGCCGTTTCCGTTTTCTTCAGCACGCAATAAGATCGTATCAATATTTGCCAAACTGTGAAATCACACATAAACAGTCAATATAAATTTTGAAATCCTCTTTAAGACATTAATAAATTTACATACATCATCATTATATCCTCTCTCGAAGCAGATTGTTTTCCGTAACGATTTATTTTATCCCACGATCCGTCGAATAATCTTGCAGAGATGGTATTATCGGTTCCCGGAATTAATTTATCAGGGCTCTTATAGAATATCATATTGTCACCGCTCTAAAAATTAAAAAATCAAAATTATAAATCAAAGTTACAATGATATTTGAATAAAATTATTTACGTTACCTTAATGATAATATCTGGCAGCGATAAATCTCTCCAGCCGGCAACCGGTCTTCCGCCGCTCGGTCTCACCACATATTTGATAAAACCACCATACGATGTCAATTGGCTGGCGAGATACCCTTCAGTCAACGGAATATATGCGACATTGTTGACTGGAGACCAGTTTGCGATACGCGAAACGACTCCTCCGCCGTAATGAGGACGAAAATCGAAAATGTCTTCAGTTGCTCCTTCCCTGCTTTCTAAAGTCTGATCGGGATTGCGTACCACACCTACGAGCTTGGTGGGAACGAATGGTAGCGGTAATTGATATGTGAACAAGTCGGCACTTCTACACTGCGTCGTGGCACCGAAACAGAAGCACGAAATGCACTCACTTTGACTACGAGCCTCACTAAACATAAAAAAAAAACATGTAATATCATATACAATCATAATAAATAAAAATATAATTTTCTTACATATTAAAATATCCGGACGGGCACACAACTTTAGTTTCCGTTCGATTTACAATCAGAATGGTATCGGGTACAGCGAATGCGGTGCCTTTGTTATTAATAGCCTCGCACGAGTACGCACCAGAATCTTCCACCTTACAAATGAAATAAATTATTATCTCGAATCGTACATATATAAATTAATGATCCTGATTGATATATCACCTGGATATCCGGACATATTAGGGTTCCAAACCCGTTTACACTAGTATAGTGGCATTTCTCGGGTATGTGTCCCCAATTGCGGCGCCAAATTATCTCCGGAACTGGTACGCCGATCGCTCTGCATGTTATTGTGAACGTTTCACCGACTAAGAGGACCATCCTGGGAGGTGGCGGCAATGTAATACTTATAGATTTACCTAAAAATATTAAATGTAAAATTAATACATATTTATATTAGGTCAATACATAAATTCGTACACATTTTGGAGATATTCAGCCGTACTTAACATTATTTGTACCTGAATCCCTGCCCGTGTCTCAGCCGTACTTAACACCATAAGGGTTAACCAACTACTAATGCTACATCTATTTGAAGTAATACGTTCAATAGCGTAAATTTTCGGTAATTTGACGCGGCCACGATAGTGTTAATGGGGACAAATTTTGGCGAGTATAAGGGATAAGGCAGAAGTTCCCAATTAAAGTCCAATTATTTTTTTGTAGTCCAGTATGTGGTCTAGTGCTATCGTAGTAAAACATTACTGTTTTGATATTCACTAATCGCCGTTATTTTTTAGTCAATGCTGAGTTTAAACGTGAAAGCTATAGGGGTTAGTCAAACATATCTAGTCATATGCAGTCCATATGCATAAATATGGCCACGCCGCTTTATCTTTCGATAGGTTTAAATAATGCAGCGTCTAACCACCTGAGCCTCGGTTTTCCTTCCCTTCCTTCCCTTCCCTTTGGAGACAGAAAGGCTTGTTATACATAAGCCTTTTTGGCAGCCAGTGGCGAATCCAGTTCAGCCAATCTTAGAAGAGGAATCCAATCCTGCCAACTTCAGGAGTAATCCAATTCTGCCAATCTTAGGATAAATTTAGGCCTGTAAACCCCAAGGGAGAACCAGTTATGCCAACCTTAGGAAAAATTAAGTATAGCCAATCTTAGGAGGAATCCAATCCTGTCAACCTAAGGACGAATATAGTACTGCCATCCTCAGGAGAAAACTAATTCTGCAAACTTTTAGGAGTACATTTTTATTTTGTATAATGCAGTTTATATAAACCTGATAGGGAAAGTCAATAAGATGAGTATTTGGATGCCGTACAAATAATTCTCCGATGACAAATGAGTGAATACGAGCAGTTCTTTACAAAAAATCAAACACCCATTCCGACTTCAAAACCAGAATTAACGTACACAAGGTTCTTGTGTACATGGTGGTATATTCGAGGTATCATTCACTTTTAATTATTGAAAGCGGATGAAACAACGTCAGAAATATATTGTTGCCAGTTAGAGAGTTTTAGTCGGCCTGAAGTTGAAAGAAAAAGTCTGAATTTAGTCAGAATGTGAAAAAATCCGAGAACTGAACTGGGAAGTTATACCACATCCACCGCATTCCGTCCGACTACCATCTTTTCCGATCTAGACAAAGATTTTTGTCTTCCCTTGGGAGACAAAAATCAAGAAATGTGAACGATGTTGAAAGTCACATTATCTAATACTTTAACTCAAAACCAATTTTACCAAATGGGCATTGAAAATTTCCAAAATAGATGGTCACAAATGATCTGTTTATGATATATGTATATACTTACTGCAACCGTATTCATCAGTTCCATCTTCGCAATCCTTTTCGCCGTCGCAATGATAACTCTTCGGTATACAAAGTTTGTTGTTGCATTGGAATTCAGTCGAACGACAAGACGATTCCGACAGCTTATTGTGACAATTGGCTTCATCCGAGCCGTCTTTGCAATCGTCTTCCGAATCACACACCCACGATTTGAGGATACAACGCTTATTCTCGCATCTGAATTCGTTCGGCTCGCATACGCCTCTGATCGCTACAAAACAAAACAAAAAATATCCCTGAACACATTCATAAACGTCGTATATTGAAACAACATAAAAATAAATCGTACAGCATGCGACTTCGTCGGATCCGTCGGCACAATCCTTTACTCCGTTACACACATTGAATTTAGGAATGCATTGTCCGTTAGAACATGTCGCTTCGCTAGCTCTGCAATGCTGCTGCGGTTGTGTAATATCGATTTTATCTAAAATAAACCAGAGATAAATACACAACATAATAAACAATTACATATTGATGATGACGGAATATATATTACATGGTTCGACGGTGAGATGTACTGACTTCTGACGCCCAGGATAATTACGCGGGTATCCTTTTGCCTCGCAAATGTACGTTCCGCTGTCTGAAACCTGAATAACATCATCGTTAGCATTTATCCGATGTCGGATACGATAAATTCGGATATTTATATATGAACCTGAACGTTCGGCATCACAAGACGTCCTTTAACGTTGGTCGATCCGGGAGGCAGTTGTCTTCCGCCGTCTCTGATCCATTCAACCGGAGCTCTATTCATGCTCTCGTCTCTGCATTGGAATACAACTTCGCCGCCTAAAATTCATTTTGAGCGTTAATTCAATAATATTATGCAATCGAGTCGTATTTTACGTAATTTTCAATTTAAAAACATTTGTATATTAAAAAAGAATCGTTAGTGCAAACAATATTAAAATTACAAAGCTAGTTAATTATATATATATACATATGTTATTATTTAAATTAGTACAACTTACCTGTAGAATATGGACCTGTCAACGGCAGCGTTAAAGTGAAGAAACATATATAGAAGAAACATTAACTTTGCATAACAAAAATAATAATTTAAGCATTAGTTTGTAAGGTCAAATAAATAAATTGAGATTTTATCTGCTTGAACGGTTAATAAACTATATTTGATTTTAATCGGAAATAAATTCTCAATTTATTTTTTTAATTATATATTTAAAGCATAATACTATTGGGTTATTAACGAGGCTGAAAGATTTTCAGACGTTCGATAATAACTCTGTTGTTATTCAGTTTAAAACAATACACTCAAAACTAGTTCGTACCGTATATTTAAATTCATTGTGAGACTATTTATATATACTTCATGTTGAGTTTGAGCTAAGAAACGCGTTTAAAAAGAATCGACGAGCTTTTATTAATTGAACAGAAATGTTTATGGGACTCAAATAATAATTTAAGAAGCTACCGATGTTGTTTCGGAAGAAAACTTACGAGATATTACAAAAATATCGATCACACGACTTCTTATTATATATAAAATAGAGACAATGCATTAAAATATACATGTACATGTTAATTGAAATCAGTAAATCAATTCTACGATTATTTTGCATAAATATTTTTTAAAAAAATATATAGTGTTTAAAAATGATTACTACATAATAATTAATATAGCGTGCAATTATGTTACAATAATTATTAATAAAAACAGTACTCTATAGGGCTGAACATGTGACGTTTGAAACCTCACGCTATAATCAGGACAATATAGTACGTCAAATCAACATTATCGATTGTTATTAATATTAATACGTAATTATTCAACTGCAACCTTATTAATCAAATCTACTGGATTCATTGTTGAATATTAAATCAATTGTTTACCTCTTTTGATATCTTGTTCATTCGGATACGTCTTCAAATTGATGTCTTCGTCTAATACGTCAACAACAAAAAAAAACCAGTAAATATTCATAATTCATCGATATATATTTATTAAAGACGAGATTATATACTTGTCTGTGGTGGATATGTCGGTGGTACTGGCCGCGGACAATTGACGTCTTCGTCCGAACGATCGTTGCAATCCGGGTATCCGTCGCAACGTTTCGACGTCGGGATACATTCGCCCGTTTGGCATTGCCACTGATCCCAACTGCAGGTAATATCTAAAACGACAACAATCACCGTGACAGCTCAACGAAAACATTGCATACAACATAATTACGAATCGACGAGGTCTCACAACAGATACATCTTTTGTATTACGATTCTTACGAACTACGAACATTAACTACTAAATATATATCAGACAATTAAAATTTAAATATACATATGCTATGTATGTATTTCATTATTATCTACGTAAAGTAATGCAATATACATTCCATCGAAGTTCAAATTATTCGAAAATCAGTCTATGGAGAAATATACATATTTTTCAATATATTTTTTATACATCAAACACGAGGTATACGTAATAATTATATAAATAAATTGTCTAAACATGCATACAACGGGTTTATATCATCAATTATAATATTTAATAAAACATATAATTTTAAAATAAATATCAAATTGTAATGTCGGTATAAAATAATATGTAAAATATATTTTAAATATCAATTTCTAACTACTTTCTAATCTGATATATATATAAATATATAATTATATTGGATTTGAATATGTTTTTATTTGCTGGAATGCTCAACCCTGTGAAGAATATTATAAACACCGGAAACGACATCGTTATGAAAGTGACTCGTTTGTCACTTGTATATTATTTCGTCCTGACTTGAATAAAAGACGCATAGCTCTTTAATCTGATATTCTTGCAGTTGTAATGAATGATATCGAATAATCGAATCAGCAATAGAGCTATCAAGAAGAATCGGTAATAATAATTTATTAACAAATACAAATAAACAAGGTTTAATATAAAACGCATGTGTCTGACGTATTTTGACATCGGTAGCCATATTGGATGCTTACTTAATCCTTGGCTGTAAAGATTTCACATGTTTTGGTGTGCTCGGAGATTTTTTACTAGGGCAAAAAATTAAGTCAAAAAAGACTATGGCTTTCTACGAATTCCAAATTCCAACCAAATTCCAACACAAATTCCAACCACTGATTCAACGTTGACACGTTGGAACTCCAACATTATACATTTTGACAATTAAAAACATCACATATGAAACCGAGAGTTAAACGTAAATCGTGTTTATTTAAAAGTGGATAATTCAACAAGAAAATCTACGCCTTCACAAAATGATCTGCGATAAAATTCATCGTTTAAACTCGGAGGTTCTAACACAGCCTACACATTCATCAGACCTTGCTCCATGTGATTATTAAAGTTTCATTTACACAGGGCACAATCCTTTCAGGAAAAGCGGGTTCGAGATGAGGAAAACTACTTTCAACAATTGTTAATTTGAGGCTAATACTGATTTTTAATTATATTTATTAAAATTAAAAAAATCATCCAATATAAAACGGGATATCATATGCATTTTCATTTTATTGTCGCCATTAGTAAAATAATTAACGTCAAGGCCAAAGTCTAAGGAATTAGCTACCTACAACGGACAAAACTGATTACCCAGGTTGGCACATTGGTTAATCTTTCAGAAAAATTACATGTAATGCGTTTGAAAGAATTTGAAAAAAATTATTTGTGGTAAATGTTTTTTTGTGATAGCATAAAATGATAAAATTATGATTTTCGTTGGAAGAAAAATAGATTTAAATATGATGCAATTCCTAATATGACATGTTCGGAGTTCAACTGGATATCCTGGAGAGGAGAATTCTCAGACAAATATTTAGAGTCATATTCGACGGCGGGGAATGGAGTATCTGAAGCAACGAGGAGCTGTATCGCCATTTAAGGACACAACAAAGGATGTACCGGTCACAGCTGGCGACAAAATGTGAACAGACTCCGGTGGGCTGGTCACGTATCAAGGATTATGGTTAACAAGCCTTCTTGTACTCGAAGGAAAAAAAAACAAAGCCCTAGGTGGTTGCATTATGTACAGAGGGACACTGTATCATTGAAACTTAGCGGAAGATCGACATGGCAACAGATCGAATAAAATAGAGAAGGGTTATTTGAGAGTCAAGATTCGCTGTAGATAAAATACGATATACCGATGAATGCGTATTGCCTTTTTCAATGACAAAGGTTTAGTGAACACTGCTGAATGTATATAAATCATAAAAAAATATAATGTTGTATTTAATGTTGGCAGTAGTGTGCCGAGAGTATCTGGGGCCTGTGTGCAGAACTTCGAACGAAAGAGTTAGATAAGACGAACTACGGGAAATCACTTCATCATCATCATTTATCATTTGCTTATTTATTTATTTGCTGGCCATGAAATGCTCAATTGCTGAGTGCTTGGGCCTTATTAGACTCTCGAATGGTAGTCGAGGGCAAGGGAGTCCAAGTGGGAGGGGGTTTATCCCCATATTTTGCTTTCCTTTTCTTAAGGGATTCTGGCATGACGAGTCACAGCTAGCATTAAACTTGTTGCGTAAAAGCTATCCTTTCATCATGGTAAAGATCTTTCCAAAGAAGAGATCTCCTTAGTAAGGAGAAAGAGGGAGCAAAAGTATCGAAACCAAGTCGATTATCAACCTTCATTTTAGGGTTTTCCTTCTCTCAGTGTATTGGTTCTACTGGTGAGAACCAATACACCGCAGTTTGGTTTGGTTTATTAGCAAAAAGATGAACTACGGGAAATAGCTAATATTGTTACATAATATTGGCGCTTGTGTGCGCCGCACAATCTGGCCATATGGACAGCACGCCCTGGTTACAACCAATCAAAGGGCAGTATCGCTTGTCGCCCCACATAGAATCCATATATATATAACAAGCACGGTGCAGTCACCATAAAGTGCGCGATCACTTTTGTCCGTTAGTTATTTCGATTTCGATTAATGACGTTTTTTCTATGATTTTTTTATATGCAGAGACGATGTGACGTGTGACATTGTACCGAATTCCATATTCAATAAAAAAAATATCATTTTCCATGCTTATGAGAGATATGTTTTCATGTTATATTATATGAGTAGTATTTATTAAATGTTTCTGTATATTGGTTTTGTATTTTATGTATACAAAAATACAATATTGAATTCTAGCAAAAATTACACTATTGAAAAAATCTGTATCAATACCACATAAGGATCATGCTGCTTACTCTTTTTTTTCTTATATAAAATATAAAAATTAAATTAAATAACTATTCATCGGGGGGTGGGGTGGGGATTGAGTCAAGCATGCATTTCGTTTATACCAGCGTTAAAACAATTTTGTTCATCGGAAAAGTCGCGGCAATCATAAACATTGTCACAACGTTGTATGTGAGGCACGCATCCTCCGCTGTCACAAGCAAACTCGGAATCTTGACATTGGTTCCGAGTATTCAGCAATCCTAACGACATAGAACACGACAGATAGCTAACATAAATCGAAACTTCATTGTCACTCTTATCAAAATAGCCGGAAAATGTTTTTCAAATAAACTACATCAATTTAAAAACAAAATTAAATATATTACCTCTAGAGAAAGCTCCTAATCCACATATATAATAATAAATCCATAAACATAATCTCAGAATATTATTCAAATACCAATGACGGTAATTTAATTATTTAAAAATTGTAAATATGGTTCAAATAACGATACATATTTTTCTAACGTTGTCATGATTTATTTTCCATACAAAAATCTTACTTTGGAAGCATGACAACCACAAAATTTTAATTCTCATTTATTCTATTTAATATATATTTATATAAAAATGTACATATGTATTTTACCTGGTTTGCATTCATCTTCGTCGGAGTTGTCATCGCAATCCCTTACTCTGTCACAAACTTTTTTAAACGATATGCACTGGCCATTACCGCACATGTGTTGATCAGGTTCACAATTCTGCTGTTAATATAATATATAATAATTATTATAATAGCCTTTTAACGGTTGACGAGACTAGGGCCTGGGCTCATTATAGTTTCGTAAAATCTACGGAATCATGATTGCGCCCAACCGCAATCGCGATTGTCATAATTTTATTTACTCACACTGCAGTTTTCTTCGTCCCTACCGTCGGAACAGTCGTGGGTATTGTCACATTTTTTATTGTCATCGTAACAATAACCGTCACAGTCGAATTGTCCTGGGCCGCAGTTCACAGAGTCTACAAGAAATACATGAAATATATTTGATTCTCTTCATACACAATTTTTAAATGACACGGATTGATAAAAATGTCTTTGTAACGGACAGGTTCATCCTGAATATTTTTCTTTCGTTTTGAATTTCAAAAATTAAATTGTTTTTGTATACTTCTTATTATATAATATTTGCCGTGGGTTTTTTGGGTATGTAAATCCTAACAAAATTAAGAGATTTGCTGATTTTTTAATTTGAGCGTTACTACTGAGGGAACTTAATCGGTTTTGAAGTCGACCTTCAAAAAAAAAATCACCTATAAAATGTAGAGCATTGGATTAAAACAGATACAATTCCGTTAATCAAGTTTAAGAAAACCAGTCACAAAAAAAATTGTCAAGAATTGTTGATGGAACGGAACCTATTGCTAATTTTTATGTAGTCACCAAATCTATATTTAGAAACTAGGTACTAATGAAAATAGATTGGGTGTATATATACCATTCCCGACGAAAAGCATAAGACTACGCAAACGGTAAAAATACCCTTCCCGTAAGTAACAATTAGTCGGCTTAAATGGTATCAATACCCTTTCCGCATATAATGTGTTAATAAATTCCAAATAGTAAAACACTACGTATTTGATCTCATCATCATCATCATTTGCCAGCCACAAGGCTCTCACTCGCTGAGGGCATTGTCCTTACCAAACTCACGAATGGCAGTCGAGGCCAAAGGAACCTGAGTCTCACACGTGACGTGA
>JAGXCT010037179.1:6277-20601 GCA_022495035.1 Philopotamus ludificatus | reverse complement strand
ACCTAACCCCAAATTTTGTATGGGTGCCTAACTTTCTATAGCGTTTTTTTTTATATAGCGTGCTCCTTATTTGAACGCTATAGAAGGGTTGACTGTATTTTGTTTTCATTATTTCGTTCATTCTTATTATCTCAAAGATCAAAAAAAAATCGAAAAGAAGACCTTTGCCATCATTGAAAGGATAAATCCTCGTATGCGTTAAACGGCAAACTAAAAATTGTGTTTCAAAAGTGCTTCAAAGTTGAAGAGAGCACTGACCCAATGGCATTTGAATTGCAATGGACATTTTCCATATTGAAAAATCTAATTTTTCGATTCCCTTCTTATGAAAACCATAAGCTTTCGACGCAAAATAAGAACACAAATGAATAAGGATTTGCATTTTATTTTTTTATTATTCAGTGAAGGTTCTTATGTTCTAAAAAGATAATCTTAATATCTGGCGAATACGGAAGATGCGAATTTTTTTTCTGATTCAATTGGTTAATGAACTATCGTGTTGGAGAATAATTCTTTTTGGATAAATTCGGAGTTTTTTTGTGTCTAATTATCGACAATACACTCCTGCAGTTATGGTTTTGCCTAGTTTTAATGATCCATGGTAAATACCTCAAGTCATATTCCAACAAATGCATAAAAGTCTTTGGAGTTAGAAGTGGTGTTTGTTTTTTTTTTGGAAAACCATTGCTTTTATCTCTCAAATTTATTGTCTCCGGCCACAATATGCTTCAAAAAAGGTTGATTCACATGATTTAAATAATCCAACTGAATTCAAACGAGAGTATATGAAAACATGGATTTCTTTCTAAATGATCTAAAATTTAATCATAAAATTTTTTGCCCACTCTTGATGTATCTTTTGAAGATTTTTTTTTATTATTTTAATCTTATATCATCTTATTAAAGACGAGCTTACACAGTGAAAGCGAAATTTTATTAAACCTCCAAATCGAATCGCCACTGAATTATTCTGCAGCTTTATAAAAGGGGGTCGCGACCCAAAAAACGTTTGAGAAACAATGCCAACGCCGCAGGTATATCTAGAAAATTGTCGTACATTCGCAGCTTCCTTAAAAATTAGGTCGCTGCGAAATCGAGTGCGATACTTAGTCAAACTTAATTTAAATTGTGACTGGTGACCGGTCATCCGTTCGTTCGTTAGTTTTGCAGTTTTAAAAAAAAAGAATAAAAATAAAAGGTCCAGAACGGCGACCACAAGTCTATTAAATAAATGGGAAAGCTCTGTAAGAGGAATCTGATGAAGAGCGATGGCCGACGACTGCAGCCCGGAATAAAAGTCTGTAACGTAAATATATATTTATCTACATTCACGTTTTTCCTCGATCTAATTATTACATCTCGATTATCTCGTGGATTGAAATCAGACTTGCGACAAAAGTTGATCAATAAAAAAATAATTAAATACTACCATCTTTATTCTGAATGTTTTATTAATTATTTAATCTGACCGGATCCACAGCCAATTACTAATACTATGCATGTAGCTCTGCCTTAATGCAGAGCGACAATGTCTACACTGTTGTGCTTCCTGGTAATCCGCGAATAATCTGTAATCGACAATATGCTCTGGGATTTAACTGTTGATGGAGCATACACAACTGTGGCTAATTGGCAAATGGCAGAAAAAATCCTTTCAAATGAAAACAAATAAATATAATATTTGTTTAATCTCTGGAAAGGATTTTGCGAATTTTATTCAGGCGCCAATCATTTTTTTCAATGCTCGAAATAGCGTTTTTTTATTTATTTCAAATCCCCTGTTTAAATAACGCTAAATCATGAGGCAATCATGTTATTCGAAACTGTGAAAACAACCACGGCGTTCGAAGGGGGTCTCTCAGAGACCCCAAGCATTTGTTTAACAATGGATTGGAAAATGAATAATAAGAGTTATTCTTGATATGCTTCAAAATTTGATCGATATTTTGGATTTTTTAACAATATGACGCGTAAATGACACGAGCATTCGGCCATATCTCGCCGCAGAATGAACTCTCGCCGCACGTGTCACTCGCACTCGGCAAATCGTACCAAATGCAAGCGAGAAAATACATCGCGCCCGTGGCAACAGAAGCGAATATTATTGTTTGTATTTTTTTCCCACAATTGCAGATAATAAAAGCACAATGATTATTTATAATATGTATTCTTTAGGCTTTTTTAGACAAATACAAAAAGTTTGTGATATGTAGGATTTATATTAAAAGAGTTAATCGAGAAAAATCATTGATGTTAATAAAATTATCACATTGTTCAGATTTTGTTTTTCTAGTTTTTTTTTATTAATTTTTTAACCGCGTTAATGCAAAAATGAATCAGGTTATTTGATTAAATGGCGTAAAATATGTCGTAAAAACCTGTCCAGTCATTATTTTTTAAAATTAAGTAATAAAAAAAATCGTACATTTATTTATTTAAAAATATCATGAAATATTTATATATAGGAATATGTCCGCTCATTAAATCAAACAAAAATCAGCGATCAGATAGAATGATTAATTGAGATGTCTCCGTCTCGATTTGTGCTTCCAAACAAATCTCAGCAGTATTTTGGGACAATAAAATAAAACGAACATCAACTTATCTAGAAAAATCTGTGCATCGTCGGCATTTAAATATAAAACGTAAACACGAATGCAGTTTAAAAAAAATCTATTCAGAGCTTCTTCTGCAAATGATCACAATGCGCATTGTCCGAAGATTGTCGGCGAAGAAACGTGCACACGGCAATACCACTCTCAAAGCATAAACACCGTTAAAATGATTAAAAATCGGTCCGTTTGTTTTAATAAGGGCGTAAACGCAACGCAAACAAATATATCAATCCAATCAATCTGAATGGATCGAACAATGTTTGGAAAATTGTAAAGAATGAAATAAAAAAAAGCTCATGTGTTGTCTTATATAGAATTTATGATCGATGTTGCCGACCGAAAATAAAAAAAAATGTTACACAGAAGAATGGAGGTGTTTCCGATTTCCGTTCTGCAAAACTGCTGCTGAGGGCGACGCCCAAACAAAAGGGCGCCGGAAAAGGAATTCATTGGCTACACCGCAACGGCCGCGATAAACATCGACGATATGATATATCGCCGTGATATATTGCCATTCCAGCACGTGCCTTTTCATTGTTGAGATATCAATTGAGCTGTTTTCATGATAAGTTAACGAGAGACTGTGACAGAAAGCACGATGCCCTATTCTGGCGCCGTCCACATTGCCAGATTGTGCGGCGCACACAGGCGCCGCAAAATTAAATGCATCTTAATAAATCATAATCGGTTAAGTGACGCTTTAAATATACTGCAATGCCATTCATCCATTGTCAGATTATCAAACAAATAAATAAAGTGCAGTATTAAATGGAGGATCGATGCGAAAACGTGGTTTACCAATGAGAATAATTAATCTCACTCTTATAAGATTGAGTTTTAGCCGTTCTTTTTACCATATAATTTATTTTTAATATTTTTTAAAAGAATATTAAAAGGCCATGAAAATAGGCTTCTATAAATAATTTCTGATTGTAAAATCTATGAGCAAATTAAATTGTGTTTAAATTACATTTTATTTTTTATGAACGTTAACCCTTTGATGAGTATGAACAGGGGCGCGCCGTCCATATTGCCAGATTGTGCGGCGCACACAGGCGCCGAAGATTGGACGCGTCAAAGAATATTAACTCATTAAACTTTTTTTTTATTGTAGCTGTCGTCGTGCCCCTGAGTATGAACGTACATGTACGTCATATACCTTATCGTCTCATTTTATATGCCATACTTTAAATTTTAAATAATAAATCATCACTCATTTTTTTATAATCACTACATATATTTATAAATAATACGTGAAAATGATTTTAATTTTTTTATGTATTTTCAGATAAGAAAAAAATGGATATACATAAAGTACAATAATCGTACATGAAAATTCTCCAAATTTTTTTTAGATATTACTTTAGTCTTATGAATATCCTGAATCAAAAAGCGGGAAAATAAATTTCCAATTGCAGCTACCATCAGAGAAGAAATGGTTAATTCAGATTCAACATGTTCTAAACCAAGATGATGATAATTGACGCCTCCAAAATGTGATGCTGATGATGCTTGCAGAGAACACCATGGACAGTTAAACGCACAAATGTATTTGTTTAAAAGGATTCTTTGCTACTCTGGACATCTAATTAGAAGAAACGATAACCTGGAGAAACTCTTCGGGCTTGGTAACATATAAGGACGTGTGAGAAAGGGTAAGGAGTCCATCCTCTGGAGCTGCAATGCAAGATGTGGAATGCAGATGTTCCTGGAGTATATTAATAAAAAATATACGGATTTCTGATTTATAAAAAATAAATATGTGATATGAGAATACAGAATGTAATGCATCTCAATCACAAGAGTTTATGCGATACTCTGACCCGTTCTGCGTCCAAGATTATCAGAGGGCACTCGAAGGAGATCCGCTTCGTTTGGATGACGAATTAATCAAAATATTAATCAAAACGATATATCATATTTAATTAAATTGTCCGCTATACGGCCGCATTATCGCTGAGCAATTTCAACACAAAACCGTTTGAATACGACAAATGGTGAATGAAAAAAAAAAAACGAGTCACGCTCCGGACGCTATTTTTTCATTAATTTCAATTCGCCCATACCCCTGTGTTCCGCTCCTTTTTTATTTTATTATTTCATACGTTATTTCGGTTATTGTTATATCCGATATTTAATTCAGTCCGCGGAGCACAATGCAGAAATTGAGCCGGAGGAGGTCGCGGACAGTGGCCGCACGCGGAAACGAACTAATAAAATTCAGCTGAAATCCGTACTTTTCACGACTTCATTATTTAAATCTATCGAGGATCGATCCGAAGCTTGAAAAAAAAATAATATGCGATTACTAGAGTAAGAGATTATCGTCGAACACTCCGAAAAGTTGAACAACGATATATCGTCGTCCTCGAGATAAAATCCGTGCAAATCAAGGGCCGCGTCTATACATTATACGAATACGAATCTAATGCATATTATGCGAAAACATTTTACGCGAAACAATAAACCTGCACTCGACGAAGTTTCGTAAATTTCCTACATCGTGTTACACAAGTTTTCAATATTGAATTTCGCCGCCGTGTTCATCGGGTTATCAAGTTGTGTGAAAGCTTTTAGTAGGCGCTTCCGCGATAATCATTTCATCGATATTCGTTGAGACAGAGCCGAAAATCTTGGCGGAAAAAACGGAGCGAATTAAACGCGCGAAACGGGGAAGCGGCGGCGTTGCCATATGGCAACACGGGGGTCGCCGCGTCTAATATTTAGATCTAATGCGACACATTTAGCCGAGATGGTCGATAAAGCAGCGGCGTCGCTTTCGACTGCACATTAGCATCACAACACGTTTCGAAAACAGTTCTTGCCGCCCACCGCGGCTTATGAATGTGCATCAGTCTCGGCTCATTATCCATCTCTGCGCACGAGGACATCATCCCCCCGCGCCCTGAATTTAAGAACGTTTGCTAAACATGTAAAACGACCCTTAATTATGTGCCCTCATATAAAAATGTATACGCGGCCCCTAAAACCGCCAAATTTACATACATTTAAAAAACATATTTTTAATACGTTGTTCGGAAAGATATACATTATTTTGCACACTGTTTTTTGGGCTCAGTTTTGTCAAATGTTAATTTAATAGGAATTTACAGACCATCAAAATTCGATGAAGACTTGCTAAAGTCCACCATTGAACCATATCCACGTCACATTGTGCACAGTAACGCTTAGACAGTATTCGGCGCCTGTGTGCAGAACTTCTGCACACAGTACATTGCTTCTAGTGTGCTTAAAAAGACGACCTATTTGCAATCACTTATATCATCATTATACGATTGTTTATATAAACCATGTATTCTGTAATCATACGACAAATAAATAAATAATCATCATGGGCCTTACCAGACGACTCGAATGGTAGTCAGGTAATAGAGTCGGCGAGTTTTCCCTCTCTATTGGCTATTACTGGCATTGGACGTGTATCTTCTACCCTGTTGGTATCGGATTTTACCCTCCCGACTGTGTCCAAGCAAGTAAGAGGGAGTTTGCCTCGGTATTCATTCTCATCTTCTCTAGAAGTTATCTGCTACATAACAAGTCGCAATTAATTATTGAACTTGTTGAGCAATAACAATCCTTTCATCGTAGCACAGACCTCCTCAAAGATATGTTGAGAGTTAACGAAAATGTCGATACTAGACAATTTATCGGTCAAGAGTTAAGGGTTTTCCTTCCCAGGGCATACTGGTTCTGTAGTCAGAAATCCGCTAGAGACCACATATATGTACATATTTTTTAGAGGTGCATTAATTTATTTAAGAAATTATCAAAGTTGTCTTGTTTTTCCGTCGACTCTATTTATTATATGTCAATAGGATAATTGTAGGGTTATGTTGACAAGAATATATAATAAATTTGTTTTATAATTAATATTTCATATCAAAGGCCATAATGTTTCGGCGCCTGTGTGCGCCGCACAATTGCCGACCATATGGACTGCGCTCCCCTGACTACGCAATTATTGCAAAAATTCTCAGGCATATTTAGCGTTCGTTGCTATCGAGACAGAGAAATCTAGGATGGATATGCCGACACCGAAACCAAGGTTAACCATTATGAACTCCTAAAACCTGGTGAAATAATTATTTGTTAGAGCAACCAATATTTAAAAAAATATTATTCATTTTCCCAATAAATATATTCTTTTATAATTTCTTATAACAATATATTGATATAATGAGTGGCTCGTAGTTTCATCTAAAAAAGATGGAGAATGGAGAGGATAAACATTTCTTTCTGAACAATCTATTATAGGATCGCAGTATAATCAGACTTATCATACACCTAATCAAACTAGTCAATGTTTTAACCCTATGACTGCCGAAATACGATATATCGTTGCATTTGTATAACCCAACATATCTCAGCAGCTAAAGGATTAAGAGACAATCCAAACAGATTTAAATGACTTATATTCCCTTATGAAACATAAATCATGAACTATATATAAGCGACACAGCTATCCATGCTAGGGATTAACGTAAAATATCGTACACGCGATGATGCAGAAGAAAATAAAAGACAGAAATAAATGCATTTGGACCAAAAAAAAGAACACGTTACATATTAGTATACTGTCCAAAAATTTCGTAAACGTATGTATTTAAATAAACAAATGCGCTTCTGATAACGATCGCGCTTAGAAAAGCTTATAAATAAGCTACCGGCCGATTAAGTATTAAAATACTTTAATATTATTAAAACATATAGATTAAATCTGCAAGAATTTTCTAATCATTTTTAAGAAATATATTCGGTTTTATTAAACGCAATGTAAAAGTAATTCGTATATGAATGTCTAGAACCCATAAGTTAGAATATTCGAGATTTAACTACATTTTTGCATTTACAAATTTATTCGCGTACGGGACATAATATATGTAAATTCCACTAAGCTCTAGCTTAAGATGAACGTTTCGCAGATATTTGTTACACTGCTTTTTTTTACTTAAATCCATTTAGTGTAAAACAACGATAAATCGTTGTTGATGACGTAATTCTCGAAAATTAATAGATTTCAATAGCATTCTATAATTAAAAAAAATAATCGAAAGAGAAGGGTAGGGTCGAAAAACCATTTAAAAAAATCGAAAATGACGAAAGACTCCTTCAACGATATATCGTTGTTCGTGATACAGACAAAAAATGTATTAACGATCGCCGTTGATTTAAATATTGAAAATGTAATAGTTAAATTATATCAGCAGTATGTTATAATTCTGATAATTTAATATAAGATCGGCTAGATTAATTAATTAATTCTTGCTTAACCCTTCGAGTGCCAAACGACGATATATCGTCGTTGATCGAAAATGTTCATATTCAACGAGCATTTTCGAATAAAAACGGTCGCATTTTAAGGACATACGGCGGAATTAATGCGCCTAGTTACAAAATTAATCACAAATTGCCGCTATCGACGTTTGATTACGCACGAGCACACGTCAAACAAGGGACTCGAACGAAATTTCAATTAAAAATGATAATATTTAGTCGAATAAGCGTGCGAGAATTATATTTGCGCGCGAATATTCCGTGTTGTTTAACGAGTCATTACAATCGTGCGGAATTAAAGCCAATACCACTGGACAATTTCAATATCCATTCGTTCACATCATACGGCGCTATTACTGGCAACACCGCCGGACATTGTCGCTAACGGGTTTAGCGACGGACAATCGTCAATCAGCCGCATAATTGTGGGCTTAGATGGCATATATTACTTTAATAAAAATATGGCAGGGGCTTCCGTGTGCACACGGGGTCGATATTAAATCCATGGGTAAATATGGCGAAGCTTTCGCGCCATAACTTCCACGGATAAGTCTTAAGAACGTGCGATATTCGGTCCCATACGATTCGTTCCTATTAATATGTTCTATTTAAATGTATGTCGATGTTGAAAGCTCGCGCTGTACGAGAGAGATCGTTTCGTTTAAAAATAATGAGCAGATATTAAAAATCGCATATAAAGTTATTGTCATTAAATTAAGATTTATTTCGGATCGCTGGTTTCTGTCGTAATTCATCTGCGAGATTAAAGTCAGACGAGATCACTCTCTGGCATATGCATAACGCAACGAGGCATTTAAATGTCAAAATGTAACATCACAAAAATGTATATATTTTTCAATGGTTTCGAAATTTTCAATTCAGGAAAATTCAATGATTTTTTTTTTCATTTCGGAAAATTCTTCGAAAAAATTCAGCATATGATTTCACATCTAAGTTGCTTAGGATTATGAATTCTCGACTTTTTTACATTCTCGTAGATTAGAGAATATTAAATAAAATTCTCGAGAAATCTGCAGAATTTTTCCTATTCTTAGAAATATTCTAAATTATTATTATTATATTTTGAATTAAATACTAAAATAATACGAAGCTTTTTTTCGGTTCGCAAATAATACAAATAAAACCAGTGACGGCTTAAATATTTAAAAAAATACATTTCAAACGGAAATCCCCCACACCCCGCTGCCGCACCTCATCCACTCAATACACGACGCTTATAGCGCTCTTGCTTAATTTATATTTTCATATACATTACATATAATCCATAGACACATATATATATTAAAATGTTTCCTTAATTTGCTAGGGGGTGCTGCAGCTCCACAGTGTATATCGAAGAGCTTATTGAATAAAACGAATACAACAAAAAAATATACCACGAAACACGATTTATTTTTTAATTTATTATAACGGCTTTTTAAATATCAAAAATCAATTTGTTTATTAAACATGATTATAAAAAAATCTTGAGAATTTCTCGTGAATTCTCGATCATAATCTCTAGTAATCCCATATTAAAAAAAAATGAATTGATTAGAACGAATCATTTTTTTTTTAAATATTTAGAAAACATTTCGTACGATTGAATAATGCATTTAATTTTAGATTCTTTAGATCATGACGTATCTTGACGTTGGTAGCCATATTGGATGCTCAATGCATTAATGCCAATTAAACGTTTATTAATATTGAAATATTTGACGTGCTTAGTATGTTAGAAGATTTTTTTAACAATCACGTTGAACGTCTTAATAAATTTAAATCATGACGTATCTTGACGTTGGCAGCCATATTTTATGCTTATTTTATTGTTATCAGCTGAATAGCTATTATTTAAAATAATTTATGTGCTTGGTAAGTTCGGAGATTTTTTAATTTGGGGAAAAAATCGGAAAATGTGAAGAGAATTTTTGGAAAAAAATAGCATGATGCCTCAGCCTTTGTATTCGTCGGGCATGGGCCTCTTGCGACTTATTCGTATTCTCTAAGATGAAAAAAAATTATAAAAGGATGATATTTTGTCCACAGTGTGGAGATAATAGATGGAAACTACACAGCAAATTTTTGAAAAGTGGAAAACTTTTTTAATGCAATCTCGATTATTATTCGATATATATTTTTAATAAAAGCTTATGTTTCTATAAATTTTAGTGAGAGTTTTCCCAGTCATTTAAACGCTTCCTATAACATATTCGCTTCAACAATTTTCCACTGAAGATTTTCACGTGTTTCTAGATTTTAAATATCGACGGAGGCATCGGTTGACAAAAAAATAATTCGACGCGAGATCCTTGGCCAAGGATTGCGTGTCGCCCGGTCCGCGAAAAATCGCATAAATACTTTGTAGTTCCATCCGGTCCTAATTATAAATTTATTTATGCAAAAATATAATTCGGAAACTTGCACCGGGTTACTGGGCCGGCCCGTCTATCTAGCAAAGTTGTATGGAGAAGATGTCGTGTCGTCGCAACATTTAAATGTTAAATCATTAATCTAATTCCAGCATGACGATCGACCAGTACCAGCCGCTTCCGCAAACCCCTCAAAAATATTTTCAAACCGCCGGGAAAAAAATAAATAAATATTAACCAGAGTTCCAGATTAATTTTATCGACATGTGTCGGTAGCGACGGATATTCTTCATACGTACAAATGAAGAGTTTTCCGTCTGAAACCTTACATGTAACCGCTAATGCCAATAAGCCGTTACACCACAATCGCCAAGATCATATTTGCTCGCAATTACAACAAAAACACGTGTCGTTATCAAAGGATTTTCCATTATCAACCTGCATGCCGAGGACGATCGATTGTTTAATTTTGCATGTGCTATACGAAGAAGATACCACTGCAACGTTTTACAATTACGTCTAGCACGATTCTTTAATAAATAAGTGAGAATAAGTCATTTTTAGTAATGCTATGTATGTAATAAATTATTCATTCAAAAGAAAATTTATATATTTATATTTGAAAATTCCGCTACCTCCATTTAATACATAAAATATATTTTTTGGTGGAAAAATTAAATTTTTCCGTGATTTGATTTTACACGACAGTACTTTTTATACAGAACATCGCTGAAAAATGTATTTTTTCGAAAAATACGTCCCTTAATAAACGTCGATTTGATTCAATACATTTTCACAAAATAGTTTTAGATCAAAAAAATAACACAAAGCTTTTCAGATGTTTTTATTAAAATTTATCGGAATTTATATTACTGAAAATTGCTAAAAATATGCCGTTAATTGATACGGATGTTTGTTGTAATGATGAAAATTGAACGCAGTTCATAAAACAATCTGAAAAATGCACGAATTCAAATAAATAAAAAAAAGAGAATCTACGTGGGAGCTTTCTGAAAAATATGAAATTTGTACCTAAACTGTTCGCGAATTAATTAAACAAAAAATAAAGAGGTGTTTATTTTATACAGAAATATGCCAGTTTTCTTGAAATGTCTGATAATTACCGGATATTTTTTTAATTAAATCAGTTATTCATTCCAAATCTCAAACACACAATATTTAAAAATATTATATACAATAAACTCCCGATTATTCGCGTGCGGATTATCTGGTTAGTGGATTATCCGTGCGTGAATTAAATTTATATATTAAAAAAACGAACAAAAAAATAAATATAAGAAAAAGCGAAATCTACATCAAAGCTTTCTAAAGAATAAATAGTTTATAAATAGAATCTCGGAAAATTAAGCTTTTGGTGATTGGAAAAAAACTAAATATCCAAGACCATTTAATGTAACAGAAGTAAGAAAACTTATTGTCGATTATTATCCAGAAAACGTATTTTACGTATTTTTTTATAGAGAAAATTTCAATTTTTTGTTTTACGAGTAAGACTCTGAATCCAATTATGCTTTCGAGGATTTCACTTCCTTTTTTTTGTTTTAGTAGAATGCTTGAATTAGAAAAAAAAGTATTTTTTAGACAAGCAGTAGAGGCTCTTGTATATCTTATTGATTAATTCTTTCATCTTTTATAATTTCTTTAATCAAGTATTTATATTAAAATCAAATTCTTAAAACGCAAGGGCTTGGCTTGATATTCTTTAACCTTTTCTACTCTGGACATTTTTTTATAAATAAATAGAAAAAAACGTGGTTCAATTTTTTCGCTAAAAAATCTTTAGGGACAATAAGTCGAAAAGGTTAAGACTTTTTAGCAACTGTGATAAAAACCCTATGTGCTTCCTTCTCGTATCTAAGCTATTATTTATTTTAATAAGATATTCAGAGTAACAAGATTGACGTTCCAATATATGGATAGATATATATTTGAAGATACTAGCTTTCTTAGAAGCCCTTTAAATATAAGCTGTTAACATAAAATCGTGAAAAAATTGAAAACTTGTGCGGACGAATCAATCATTCCACGTTGCAAATATTGACGATAATTTCCGTGGGCGATTCAGTCATCGTCTGCAGATAGATTTGTTTATAATTAAAACGATATCATCGGTAGAGCTATTTATAAGCATAATTTTTTTTTTTAAAACGTAATTACTTTCCTTTTATAGCTGGGTTTTCGGGATCTTTTGATTCATAATTATTTATTCAACAAAATAATAACACATTTCACAACGCTTTAACTAATCTTCGAAACACTTCTGGAACGCAAAAAATAACAGGGATATACAGAATCAATTAATTCGTAGCGATAATTTAAATAAAATTCGTGTTATTTCAATCCGTGTAAATTTAAATAACTAGACCAAGTAAATAGACGGCGGAAAAAAATCAGTTATGACTTTAATTGTGTCTCGTGGCTCCTACTTCAACTTATGACTCCTCGGAATAATTGTTTCGGATAGCCAGGATCTTTTTACAGTTGGAATTAATAATAAGTATAGTATTCAAAGACCCTGGACAGGAGGATCGCTTGAGATTAACTTCTGTTTCTCAAAGATCGTTGGACCTGGACATAACGATTGAAAAAAAAATATTGGAAGTACAAACAGCCGTCGTTGATCCCAAAAAAATGGTGGATAAGGTCGCATGATAAATTTCTTAAAAATAGAATAGTGCAAAGGCATATCCATAGCGTTAGACATCACAAGAGTTCAGCATCAGCCAAAAAAGTACCGTTAAATTTTTCGGAATAAGTATGATGGTATGAGGTACAATTTGGCATGGTGGAAGATCAGAATTACTATTCTGTGATGGAATTTCAATTCCGATAATTTTATTGGTGTTTTAGAAGATGGACATATACCATTGTTTGACAGAACAATTGAAGAAAATCTATAAGCGTTTATTGAAGACGGAGCTCCTCGCCATAAGTCCCGTAAAACAACTACTCGGAAAGACGATCACTGTCTCCATATTTTTGCCATGGCCTGGGCAATCTTCAGATGCAAACCCAATGGAAAACGTCAGGCTTGTATTACAAATAAAAATGCATTAAAATATTCCGAAAGCCTGCTGTAAAAACAAGTCAATGACGTTTTTAACTGAACATTTTACTAGAATCCCACATAATGCTGTTTATAAATAGCTCTACTGGTGATATTGTTTAATTTATAAACAAATATTTATCTGCAGTCGATGACTGCATCGCCCACGGTATTTATCGTCAACAATTTGCAACGCGAAGTGATTGACTGGTCCGCACATACCGATTGCAGCAAACACTGGTCGGTAGTCTCCAAGACAAACTTTGTCATACCGACGGATAATGGAGCAGATCACATCTCGCCGCCACGTCCCCGTTCTGAATAGAAGATTTTGCAGTCGACGTGGCGACCGATGCCGAAACTGATAATGCGGAAAACCGGGAAAACCTCCGACGCTCCTCCGCAATTTCGCCGCGATGGATCCGATACGTTTGACTTGCGAAAAAATCCAGTCAAAAAGCGGGGCGTTGCTAAAAAATTGCATTCGATTGGGGGATTAAAACGTTACGTCGCAATAATATTATTTAGTTTTTTTTTTTTCGAGCGGATATATTGTTGAATACATTGTAATCTTGCTGGAACACATACGGGTCCAGTGAGTGTATGAAAACCGCGGGATTGAATATCGAAAGCTTTCATCTGCAAAGCTGCAACGCGTCTATGCAAAATCCGACATTCGCATAATAATGTCGAGCCGGTTTAGAGCTTTACAATATTATAATATAATACCCCCATTATGTGATCACGTCAATGTGTGTGGAAAATTAATTCTTTGTTACCAATTTTTATGATAAAAATTCAAATACGTATTCAATCAACTCAATATATGTATTTCATAAAACCATAACGTAAGCGTAATCTGAAGGATGTGTAATTAAATTATTAATTTTCTGACAATTTTCTGAAATCGGCATATGAAAGAGACATTTTTCAATATTTTGACTTTAAAAGAGCATTTAAAAATATTTTACTTAT
>JAGXCT010037178.1:0-43452 GCA_022495035.1 Philopotamus ludificatus | reverse complement strand
TTTAATATTTAATTATTAATTAATAACAACACGGAAGCGTAACAAACAGCAATATCGTCGGCCGTCGAATATGACGTCGATATATTTTTAATATCCGAACCCGGCTTCTGCGTAGATGGCTTGCGGCCTTGTTGGGATAGTAAAGCTCGACCTAGTGACCTGAGATTTTGCACCGATCCAACGTTTATTGCAGAACGTCTGCAATAAATAAACAGACGGATATTAATTTTTAAAAAATAATAATCGGCGCACGATCCGACAAAGTTTCAGGTTCATATTTCAGCGATCGGTAGACAAAAGGTGACGTCTATTCATTGTTACATTGTTCTTTGCGGATGACGTTTGCAGTTCTTCTGGCGAGACGTACCTTTATATTATTCTGAATTCGTCATCTTGCGGTTTGATGCCCTTTGAATAAATTATATATTTAAAAAAATGAATGTTTTTGCAGCTCATTATCAGTTTTAGTGGAAGAATAATTATTTATATTAATAATAACGGAGAGAGAGCGTAGATAACATATAAATATTCATCATTGCTTACACAGATAAGGTACGCTTTCACCTTATCGTTGATTAAATACAATATTTGCCAATCAGCAAGATTGGAATAAATTAATATTGTCATTGATAAATGATATTTTACATTATTAAACATATATTTTCAAGATGCGAGGATTGAACGGATGCTGAATTTACCTGTGTTCAGGCGCTGAAGTGACATCTCTCGGCAGCTTTCCTATACAAAAAAAATATAATATTACTAAAAAATTCTAAATATATTCCTAACGCTATATAAAAAATATACGCATATTATAAAAATTAATTTAAATAAATATGGATCGATTGGGTGATATATTTAAAATATTTTATTATTATTATGTATGAGTATTTAGAAATGAAGCGTAATCTCATACACCTTTATGAGCTTTAGCATTGAAATTAAATGGCATTCAAAATTGTGCATAGTCCCTGAAAACACATGTTTTGCAGCTGCGCGTCAATCATCTCGTTTACCTAGTAGAACAAAAGGACCGAAGACCGACTTCTCGGGAGCTCACCTTTATTTTTTTTAGCATACTCAAAAATACTCATGCGACGATAAAATTGATATTTTTAGTTCGGTTCTCCCCCATAGTATATATAAACGTGCGTATGCACCAAACACCTGGATCGTCGGCAATAAAATCTGGCGACATTAACTAAAAACAATGGCGTATTGAACACGGCAGATGCATCTCGACGGAAATAAACGTGAACAGGGGAGAATTTTAGCGAAAAAAAATATGAAATTCGATTGCATACGAATTTAAATGAATATAACATTTTTTTCTCTTAAAATAGAAAGTGCAATAGAATTATTAATATTTGAATCGGGAGAGAGTCATAGTGTGCCTTTATATCACGTTATCTTGAATAAATATCATTAGATATTACGTCTAAATTATCAGAAACTCAAACAGAAATTTAAATGAAAATATATTTATAATTTTAATTTCGTATGCAGTGTATTTAATAGCTTACGCATTTCGGTGAGAATATTATTAATGCGTACATATTTATAAATCGCATTGTTTACGGTGTAAATATTATTATAATCGGCGATTGTGCGTATTTCCGATGCGAAATTCATATTTATTATCGTATTTATATGGACGACGAAAGAAGCGCGTGAAATCATTTTAATTTGCACAAATGGGAGCGTCAATTGTTATTGGCCGTAAAAAACGGTGTTAAGGTATCGCTTTTTGACGCCATTTTGTATCGCGCCCCGGGAGTGTTTTATAGGTTATCTTTTTTTTGTAAATATTGTGACAGGTGTCTCGTCCGTTTACCTGTGTCTTTGAGATCCAGGTAGGATCGCGGGGGAGGCCGAGGCTCGGATTGGACAGGTGAGCGGCCGCCCCTTTGAGGTTTCGACTCGTCGGCCATGATCGCGCGCGCTTTTCAAATATCGAACTAATCGCGGCGGCGGGGCGGGAGGGGCAGGAGGGGCGGTAGGGACGGTAGGGGCGACATGGTGCGGGGCGAGGGCGGGGGGGGCCGGTTATAACGGGCGGCGGCGGGGCCGGGGCCCACTCGGCGCCGCGCCGCGGCTCAGTGCGGAGGTGGCGGAGGCGCTGGCGGCGGCTATGGTGGCGCGCGCCGACATGTTCGCCGGCCTGGGGGACAGCACCTACTCCTACCGCCTCTGGAGCCTCGCCAACGTCTGGACCGGCTGTCGACGTGAGTACTCACAACAGGTATCCCGGCCTGTCACTCGCGATCTGACGTTTTGCATTCTCTTTTTTATCTTCAAATAAAAAACAAAATACCGTCGAATAAAAACAAATGAACAATAAATTCGTGTAAACAAATATTGTGATGCGCGACCCGTCGATCGTTGCGATCGACGGCTCGCAGTGATGCGATCGCGATCGCCGAAAATTCAGTGAATTGTCGAAAAATAAAATTAAAAACAAAACGAAACCCTCGCATATTTTGTTGACGATTTGAATCGGTCGAAAATAATCGAAATTAATTGTCGGCCAGGCGTCTGCGGCGCTGCGCGTGGTCTGCGAATCTCTTCGGCCCGTTAAATCGTCCTCAGCCTTCGATATGAGAAGTAAGAAAATGCCGATGTCGACTGCCGCCGCCAAAATCGCCGCCTACCGTAAGATTATCATTTTTTTTATTTTTATTATTTTATTTGCTCGTGAAAATCTGTTGTAAACGCATGAAAAGTGAATCGAACGTCATCTCGATAAGATATACATATATAATCCGAGTTATAAAACTGCGATATAAATAATTTCAGTGAAGTGTATTTATTCGTATCGGGAAAATAACTCCCCGTGTTATTCTGTGAACGGCGACGGTGTCGCCCTCCGACGTCGGATAGCGCGACTAGAAAATTCTCGCGCAATTTATTCGTTCGAAGAGATTTATCTCGCATTTTCGCACTTTTACACGCGTTATATCTTTGGATTTCACGGAATGCGTTTTCGTTTTGCCGATCGAATCGATCTTTGAATATTTTTTCTCGCGTCGAAATTGGCGCGATTTTTCGTCGCAGATTGTTTATTAAAATTGCGGTCGCCGCGAAGGTCGGATCTCCGGCGCAATTACAAAAAATTATGGCGATCTCGAAAAATCGACGAAAGAACTTCGCAATTGTGTCGAGTATATTTTTTTTGCGCGATCTCCCGACGGCTCCCGTAGATTTGAACTTAATTATATTAATTTGTATACACAATAGTTTATATAGTGATGATTCTGTTTAATTTATTGTTTATATTATGCGAATCGATTTAGCGCAGTTTGAGAAGCATAGATCTAGTTTGATTAAATAGTAGCGCATATATCTGCCGTAAAATTTAAGTCTAACTATTTATTGAATTTATAAATTTATTAATTATTAACGCTATTGTTTGATTTATCACGTCTGTGATGATTTTCAGCGTGCGTTTAATTTTGTTTCTATTTTTTATATAAAAAATAATAGGAAATAGCGTAAAAACAATGTTGTAATAAATTACGCAAAAAAGTATTGAATCAAGATGAATCTTAAATACCTGATCGTAATTTAAACGATTTTTATATTTTATTCGAATGTAAAAAAGAATCTGAATATCTGGAGTTTTATTAGGATTTAATTAAGATTTTCTTCCATGTATAATAGTGATGTAATAATATTTTGGATCCTTTTGTGCTTATGAAGAAATTCATACTTTTATCTACGCATTTTTTTCATAATTAAAAATAGGTAACTTTCGCGTTTTTCGAGTGGAAATCGCGCAAGTCGAGAAAGCACAAAATTTCGCATTTTTGGCAAAAAATATCTTTTAATTTCAAATGATAGGTAAAAGTAAAATAGAGCTATATATGTACTTTATTAATTGTCTTTTAGCTCTTATTTTTTCTTAATAAATATAAATGTAGCGTACAATATCATTATTCACTGCGTTTGTAACTTTCGCATTTTTTTAAAATCGCATAAGTCGAAATTGCGTAAGTCGAGGACTGACTGTATTTTTAATCGCGCTGTTTTTTAATAACTAGAAATAATTTTAAATTATCCTTCAATTTTATTCAAATAGAAATACGAATCTTACATTTTTATCATAATCGATGTTAACTTTTCCCCAATTTATGTTCTTTTTTTGTTTTAATATTTGTAGCAGAATTGAAAGGAAAAATAAAAAAACTACTCGAGAATTAATTAATTAAAAATGAATGCAATAAACTCTGAATATAACGCGGACGCTTTTTGTAGAAAAATATTTTATGCAAAGTATATATTTAGAGTATTACAGTATGTTTTGTACTTTGATTTCCGCGATATTTCGTAGAAACTTTCATATCGATATCGGCAGAATAAATGTTGAGTAACTTCGTCTTCTCCATCAGGTGCCCTGTCCATTGTCGGACGTAAGCGATCTACTAGTTTTTGTTTTTTCTCTACATTTTTCGATTTTTGAAACAATTGGAACGACCTGGAATAATTCTGCAGCTCCCAATTCGGCCAAGTTGCGAATGTTGCCGAGCTACGGTAGTTACGTTTTCCCAACCACTATTTAACTTCCATTTTTGCCTACATGATGATCTGCAGAAGACGATACCTTTGATCAAGGAATGAGTTGAGGGTCAAAACTCTAGAAATCAAAATAAATAAAAAAAAAATTTCAAGAAAATCTCTTAATTATTCATTACAAATAGTCTGAACTAGTATAGTAGTTTATATTAGATAACGTGCTTATAAGCATTTTTTCTAAATTTCGAATCACTTCTAGAACGTAATTCTTGGGGAGGTGTTAAACTCTTCAGCGATTTTGTCGTTTTCTCCTCAATGCCGACAAAATGTCGTTCTTTTATTTTATTATCTTATTATTTTATGAAGGAGCTATATTAAAAATACGATGTTGTTTTTTAGACAAAAAAACTTTTTCCTTTTTCCATTTTTTTTTATAAATAAAAAAACGCCGAGCGCATCAAAATATGCATAATCCTTCTTTAGCTACCATGAAGAAATCTTTCAATGCGGATACCTATGTCCAAGATACGTCGGGGACAAGGGTAAAAATACACCAAAAAAAAATTTGCAGGGGCGGATCGAGGGAAAATATTTAACTCCAGAAAATGAAAAAGAGCGTATTTCATTTAAAATATAAAATAAAATAGAGCAAGGTAAAAATACTAAATAATATTTAACAATAATAGTATTAATGTATAAAAAAATATTTTTTATTTTCAATTTGTTTGGGGGTGCTGCAGCTCCGCGGATATATTTACGAGCCGCCCCTGAATGAAATGTTATTCTCACGTGAAAATATGTTTATTACCTTTCATAATTTATGACTACTCGAACGAGGGTATTGCAAAAAAAATTTTGACCGATCGTCGGCGATCGTCTTGAATTTTTTTTCCCTCTTCGTGAATCCCCGATGTCGGTGTTGGAAATAACTTTTGTTCTCCGCGGGTCTTCTCCCGACTCGGAACTATAAATGTATGTCGCAGAGTGTCTAACCGTGATGCGTTGTTGTTGCAGTGTCTCCACTGGCCGGTGGCGAGGACAAGGGCTCGGCGGACGACGAAGAGGCGGGAGCGGGGGGTGGGGCGGGGGCGCGAGGGCGGCGCTCCCCGGCGCTGCCGCTGGGCCCGGGCGGCCCCTTCACCTGCTCGCAGTGCGGGGGCGCCTACCCCACCAGGGAGCACCTCGACAAGCACGAGCTGCTGCACTCGCCCAGCACTCAGGTGAGGAACTCCATTGTACGTGCCATTTTTTACAATCAGCGTACTGTCCGACCGCCGTCCGCGAATCTTTCCGACCGGAACGGTTCGCAAATTTCGTAAAATCCCGCGCGATCCGACGCCGGAAGTCGAGAGACTCGCGACTCCGCTAATTAATCGACGATTAAACGTCGCGGAAGAGGACGAGAATTAAAGAGGCGGATCCCGTTCCGATTGGTCACTCGATCGCGCGACTCCGCCCACTTGTCCCGCCGCTGTCTGTCCGTAGCGACGTGTCGCTCAAGTTTTTACCTTCGATCTTCCGTCTACCTAAGAACGGATTATTTATAAACCTCGATAAAAAAAAATATAAAAAATAATCCGTAATATCCCCCGGGTCTTTAAACTTGACGTTCCAGTGGCGTCCCAGATATTTAATCTTTAAATAAATTATTTTTTACATTATTAATTAATAATTAAAACCAAAGATATCTAAATTAACGAGATTATTATTTTATATACGAAAAAAAAAAATCAGTTTTTATGATAATTTGCAGTCGAGTCTTTCTCTAGATATTTTTACGCAATCGATTGCGTTCGACGGTCTATCGACGACGGTCGTAATTTTTTCTTGACGCATGTTGCTCACCAGCTCGCCGGAAATTAGATGTCGTAATTTTTTTTGGCATCCTTCCGTTCGATCCGATTCGTGCGTTTTACTTTGCGTCCCACAATTAATTATTTCGAAAATATCGATTTTTAAAAACGTTCGTCGCAAAAATCGAGGACCGGTCGTTAGAAACAGTTTTTACAATGGCCTTCCAATCGGGAAGTAACTAAATTTTATATATATGAACTTATTCTATGTGCGGCGGATTAACGTTTTATTTTCTTGTCCATCGCAGTCCTGCAAGATTTGCAACAAGAGTTTCGCCAACGTGTATCGCCTGCAACGCCACATGATTAGCCACGACGAGAGCGCCCTCCTGCGAAAGTTCAAATGCAACGATTGCGACAAAGCGTTCAAATTCAAGCACCACTTAAAGGAACACCTTCGGATCCACAGCGGCGAGAAGCCGTTCGAATGCGGCAACTGCGGCAAAAAGTTCTCGCACTCCGGCTCGTATTCTAGTCACATGACCTCGAAGAAGTGTCTCGTTATGAATCTCAAAATGGGCCGGATCCGGCCCAACAATCCGGCGTTGAACCCCGAGCGGAGTCCGTCGAGGAAGCGTTCGTCTTCGTCCGTTCAGCAAATGAACAATAACTCTAGCCAAAACAACAACAATTCAATTTTACCGATGCTGCCGAAGTACAACGAAGCGGCCGCAGCGATATTAGCGTCGATCGCTCCGCGAGACGGCGGTTTTCCTCCGTCCGCAAGTCCCTTGGTAGCGTCGGCGCTTCATCAATTTTACATGCCACCGCCTATGCATCATCCGAGTGCAATTGCACCGTTCAGCTTTCCGTCTACGCTCAACCATTTCTTTGAACAAATAGGCACGTCGCATTATTTGCCACGAAAGTTAGAATCTGATCATATGCTGAAAGAGCTCAAGAGCCATCATTCGGATTCCGACGACATGATCGAAGAAGTGAACGAAGAGGAGGATAAAAGATCTTCGATTGGCGACGAACGCGAGCTCGTTATGGACATCGAAGAAGAGGAATCGATTAGAATTAAGCAGGAGAAGGCCGACGAGATTTCTCATGCGGACGAGGCAAAAGTCCCGTACGTCAATAGAGCTTCGCCTAATTCTAACAGTAATAATAGCGGCAATCTAGGACTCAACATGATCCTGGAGACTGTCAACACGGCCGTCACGAAACAATTGCTTCAGACGAACATGCACAAGCTCTCGCCGCATTCGGGAAGCACTTGCGCCGACATTTCCGCTATGCCCGTGTCCCCGGTCACGGTTAAACCCGATCCTGACGAAATATTACGATGCACGCATTGCAACAAAACGTTTAACCACCGCACGGAACTGCTGCAGCACGAGCAAGTGTTATGCGGAAAATTATTCCGGAAGCACGAAGGTCTCGCCGCCCAAATGGCCGAGACGCTCGCCTTGAATCGCATCGAAGCCGAAATGCACGCTTCGATCAACAGCGGTATGAGCGGCAGCGAAGACGACGATTACTCGAAAGAACTCGACGGCAAAATGCCCCACGAAAACGAGAGAAAAGTTCGCGTTCGCACCGCCATCAGCGACGAGCAGCAAGCAATTTTGAAAGAGCACTACGCCCACAACCAACGGCCCAACAGGGAAGAATTCAAAAAGATAGCCCAAAGACTAGGTTTAGACAATCGAGTGGTGCAGGTCTGGTTTCAGAACAACAGAGCGCGCGTCCGTCGCATGAATCAATCGCTGTCGTTCTCCGAGCAGCCGTTGGATTTGTCGACGAAGAAAAATTCTCATTCGACGACGTCGAGTCCGTCCGTCTCGCCGTCGTGCAACGTATCGTTGGCGCAGTCTGACTCGGGCGAGGAGGCCGTTAATCTAAGTCAGAAATCGTCCCGCAGTCCCACTCCCTATCGCAATCCTTTCCAGTCTCACTATCAACATTCCAATTGTTCGTCGTCGTCGTTGATCGATTACAGACATTCGCCGTCGCCCAACGATTCCGTTTTGAACGGCTCGCGAAGGCTGCCGTATCTCATGAAGGGTAGATCGAGTCCGATCATAGCTCCGGTCGAAAAGAGCGTGTACGATTCCGACATGGCGCCTCATTCGCCCATGCTGAATATGCATATGGGGATCGATCCGGGGCGAGCGTCGAGCTCTAGTCCCGGCTCGGAGCGGCGATCGTGGACGGAGGAATCTCGCATCTCTCAGGATATGGACGGCGACGAAACGCCCGGAAAGAAAAATCGCATGAGAACGTTGACCGAAGCCAAAGAACCCGAGGGTCAGTTTATATGCGATCAATGCGACAAGGCCTTCGTTAAGCAGAGTTCCTTGGCGAGACATAAATACGAGCATTCGGGTGAGTACGACGATGCGAATTATGAAAATTTAGAATTCTGGACACGTTTTTAAATATTTCTTTGTGATTTCAGGACAAAGGCCGTATAAATGCATCGAGTGCCCGAAGGCGTTTAAGCACAAGCATCATTTGACGGAGCACAAACGTTTGCACACCGGCGAGAAACCTTTCCAGTGCTGCAAATGCCTGAAGAAGTTCTCGCATTCCGGATCGTACAGCCAGCACATGAATCATCGCTATTCGTACTGCAAACCGTACAGAGAGTAAGCGGACGCGGGCTCCTCTCCGATAAGTCTCAGCAGCTTTCTGAATCGCCAAACTTTTTCAAAATCTACTAATATAAAAGAATAATCAAATTATACTCTTCGTATGCTTATAAAATATATTTGTGATTACGCATTAATTAAGCTCTCACTCGCTATTTTGTAAATAATATACAAGTCTCTAAAAATATATATTAGATTTATTAAGTATTTTGCCAAAAAAATCTTTTCTTAAGTTATTGTTATAACAATAATTCATGCAACGTAAGGTCTGATTGTTTTTTTTTTAACGTACGACGCATGCGTTACGAGTTTATGAATCTCGCGACAATGTTTGCAAACTGTCCAAAGATATTTTACAAAATAATTTAAAAAAATTGTAAATGTTTCTCTATATACAATATTAATAGTTTTATCTCGTAGTCACATTTCTCTCTATCTTCTAAGTATTATTAATGAATAATATATGTCAGTTGATAAAGATATATTCCTTAATATTTAAATAATAAAATATGTGATTTTTAAGATTTATAATCGACCGTTTATTGCCATATTTTAATTTTATGTAAACATGTACATAATTTATATAACTCGAGTGTCATAGATTTTTGTAACGAGAGCCAGTACCTGTATATAAATACTCTTTTTTTTGTATTTTAATACAAAAATGCAACGAAGATCAAAATATTATCTTGTGTTACAATTCAAAATTGTCTCGTTTTACTACTCGGTAGTTTATATAGTACTTTAATTATAAATAAGATGCCAAATATCTGTTAATCAGAAAAAAGTATATACTAAAATTTTTAAGATATGACTCGATTCGATTTTTTAATTCATTCCGTAGATGGTTTTTTTTTTTTAAATTTGTTTTTATCGGTGTAGATATTTTTTTATTGAGTCATATAAAATAATTTTAGTGTAATTTGTCGTAATGTATAGACTTGTGATTATTATTTATTGCAGTGAATCAATGTGCCAAAAAATATTGCACCCGACTCGTGGTGTATTTTTTTATTTAAAAAATAAAAATGACAATATACTCAAAAATTATATAACCGTTAGTTTTAAAGTTATTTTTTTAATTTTACGCGCGTGCCTCCGGAGCGGCTCACGCAGCCGTCGTCTGATGCGGCCGCAACCTTAACTCTCAATGTGTTCGTATGTGTATGAAATAATCATTCATCCTACTCTGTCATTCCAAAAATATGATAAGATTTACGAGAAAAAAAATCTAATATGAAAGTTATGTTTTTAAAAGTATATTGAATTAGTCTTTATATAATCGAAAAAAAATATATATATATATAATTGCGTTGATTGCATAGATTATGCTACATATATATTTAAAAATCTATATATATATACCTAAAATTATATAATGCTATATTTATATATTGTATTTAAAATTATTGAAATGAATGTATATTTGACAATAAATAGAAGTATTTAAAAATCTCAACTGACACATATTGTATAGAGAATATTATAAAAATGTTGAGTTTTTAACCAATTTGAAAATCAAAAAAAAGCTGCCCGATTCTCTTTTTTTATAAAAAAAACGAGCTTTTGAAAAGACTCGGCACAACATTTTTAATATCGATTTTTCCGTAACGTTTAATAAAATGTAATTAAATAAACACTACCTATTTTTATATGTCCATTGTTAATTTTATAACGTAGTAGTCTCCGGAATCCGGAAAAGAGAATCGGGTCTCACTTGTGAATACTATTTTTGCATCGAAAGATTTTTTATTTTTATTATTGTATTATATTTTGAATTTCTACAAGGTTTCTCGTGCATCGAAAGTATAAAAAAAACTTCTCTATATATTATAAATAAAATTGTTTAATAATTAAGGATCTGTATAAATTTAATTCGTACTGTACAGAAATGGTTAGCTTTTTAACGAATTTCTTTTGATTTTTATGTATCGGATGTGTATACAAAACAAAACGTTGGAACCAAATAATAATGCCTAATTTTTTAGTATATTTTAACGTATATTTAACCATTTTTGTACTTAATTTTTATTTTGTATTATAAATTGTATAATTGAAATCGAATCATCAGGCTAGATAAACCAAAGAATATGTAGTGAGATCGTCGGGCAGATATACGCCGTCGATACGCGAGATGCGCTCGAATGCGAGCGCATCTCGCGTGCGTCGAGCGTTGCAGTCGATTTGTGTATATTATTAGTTTTTTTTTTTTTATAATAATTTTTAAGGTTTTTATAAATTTTATTTATTCTGTACGATAATGTAAATTCAATCGGATTATTTTTTTATATTGCGTTATATTATTTTTTTTGTTTTTAAGCTTTTTTGTTATTGAATCTCAAAATGACGTTTATATTATTATTTTTTAAAGCTAAATAAATATGTTGTAACAGTATACAATATGACCATAAGAGTTTATATTTTTATTTTATTAAAAATTTTAAGTACATAACGATAAAAAAATATATATTATAGTGTTATATATAGTGTTCAGCATGAATAACTCGACATGTAAAAAAAGATAAATAAAAAAGCTATGATATAATATATACATGCATTATTTACTTTAACCTTTATAAAATTCATAATCCTTACATTTAAATTTAAATAAAAAGGCATACTCAGTTTATCCGTCGTCGAGACGTAGTCCTGGAGATGTATACAGGGGCGCGCCGTCCATATGGCCAGATTGTGCGGCGCACACAGGCGCCGGAAAATTAGGTGCACCAAGAGGGTAAAAATGAAAAAATATTTAATGTTAATTCATTAAACTTTGATTAAAATTTCCTAATTCTTTTTCATAAAATAGTTTTTATTGTAGAATCCCCCTCTAATCGCGGTTTAGGGGCGCTAATTTAAGTTCTGCACACAGGTGCCGGTTACTGTCGGTGCGCTACTGGATGGATGAGTCCTATTGAAGGTTAAATAAAGCACCATTCTTGAAGAGATGGGATTGAGGAACTAAACTTACGATATTCATCAATGGAGTTGTCCAATTTTTCAGTTTTAGTGACAAAAAGTGGAAAGTACGGCCTTAGAAAGCTGGTGGTAATTGGAAATGCGATACGCTCAAAACCAGCTTGAGATCTATGTCTCTTTTTCCAAATCTTTACTTCCCCATCCTTCAAGGCGGCTCGTTAATGACTGCGGCATTTCAAGTCAAGATATTGATGAAGATGAAGAATTTGGGAATATCAACCGAAAAGAAATGCGATTGCGGTGCCCCGATATAGTCCATGCTCCATATTGTGAATGATTGCCCACTGAGGAAACTGAGCGGAGGCATCTGCGCCTTATATAAAGCCGACGAAACATGGCTGGATAAACTTGACATCGACATCTGATCGGATCAGCTGTCAGAGAAGCCCGCTGAAGTCTGACCACAGGAAGACCACATTATAATAAAAATCAATGCCATGGACTACCAAGAATCAACACACTCGCCGCTCCGGCCCGTTCATTTGACCTGGTAAGAAACACATCTTAGCGCCTCTCTCATTAGTAACTGGTGTAGAGGCGCAATTATCCCGGGCTAGGTTTCCCTGGTTCCCTAGCCACTCTAGGGCAAATGCCGGGATAGTTCCTCAAGCCGTCCTCCATCACATAAGATTTCTATACTACGCATCAATATTTGGCATTGCTTCATACAACAAGAGCAGGGCGCCATGTGTTGTCATCTATTTAGTAGAGTGACCTAATCGACACTTGACATGGATCAAGACAAAGAAAAATGTTATCGTTGCTGTCTCCAGTGTTTACATATTTATAGAGTTAGTAATTTTAAGATCGTTAGCCATGTAAGAAGGCGATAGCCTTCCGGGACAGAAAGCAGCACGCTTTGTTAATGCAGTTTAAGTAGATATGTAGCCCTCGGTCGGCTAGACCTATTCGTCCGCTCTATTTCTCATCCATAAAGATGCTGAAGTCTCGTTGAATTTGTATCTTGTTGCGTCCTCCATTATATCCATACCGAATAATGAGAGAACGTATATGCTACAATATTATGTTTACTTGTAACTTTCACCCTAAGTTAGGGCAACTTCCCTACTGTATTGACGGTGAGCTACAGCTCCAGAGACAGATTCAGTTAAATACCTAGGAATGTGATTAGATCGCCGTATAAACTTTAAAAAACATATAATGAATAAGACAAAGCAATTAGGGATAAAATTGAATAACCTATACTGGCTCATTAGACCACACTCAGAATTATCTCTAATTAATAAATTGCTTATCCATAAATCCATATTATGTCCGATCTGGACATATGGTATTCAAATCTGGGGTACAGCATAATCCTGGAATAAAAATTGGTAATAGATTGGTGCCAATCCAAGATGATACACATGATCACGCCTTGGTTTGTGTCTAACGAAGTAATCAGGAATGATTTAAAAGTCCCCTCCATATGATAATAAACAAATGAAGTCCTACATAAATAAATATGGCCAAAGACTAAAAAATTATCCTAACAAATTGACATCACAGCTCTGAGAAGAAATTTCAAATATGAAGACGCATCTAAAAAGGATAATCATCATTAGTGAATACTGGTTTGGATGTAATGGGGTGGAGACTGGTGACAGCTCGCCAGGAAATGGCCACAGACTCACAGACTCTCTTGGTTATTACGCTCTCGGTTGTCGCGTAGAAGCCGCATCATTTTTCATATGTTCGGTTCATGATATCTATAACTTAATTTTAAACGCATCTTACCTTTCAAGATAACCGTTAGAATTATTTACTCTACATTATGATCTATATATGAAACTGATAAGATCGGGGAGTATATCTAAGACATAAAGGATATTAATTATTTCTAAAAATATGTTTAATTATTAATCAATTCCCAGTATAGCCCGAGAGTGACTTGGCCAAGGAGTTTGTATTGCATTTACGAGCCCGAGCGCTGTTTGGGCAGATCTTATTCCGACTTGTTGGTAGTGATTTGTCCGAACCAAATATATTGATGTATTTGTTTTTATTGACTAATCCGAGCGGTGTTTGAGACGGTTCGGTTCAGGACGTCCATCTACAACAGTGACCATTACGTTTGATTGGTAGACATTTTTTAGAAACCATACCATGTACAGAAAACAAAGAGACTCCTTCTCGACAATGCAAAGTATGCTGTTTTTAATCTAATCTCTCCTCATTGTCTGTTGTTCAAGGCCTTCTATATCCAACAGCTTCGTAAGGTCTCGTTTAGAGCTTCTTCGTTTAACGCTGATTCAATATAATGTGGTCTGCTCGAAGGCTAAAGTAATGCGGTACTATCCATAAATCTATGTTTATATCGTGCATTTGTATTCTTAAAGTGAAATCATGTCCACGCTATGCTTATCGAATGCTACGTAAAACATTATTTAATGCTGTTTCATTTAATGCTATATCGTCGCTTGTAAGAACACATCCTAAAAGCTCTACTAGGGCTTATTGTATAAACTGATGGTTCTCGCTACAATTTTTATTCCCAAAATTTGTCATTAATGTTTCAAGCGTTGTATATTTGATAGAATTTCATTCCGTTTACAAACTGTATGTTTTTAGAATACCTGATCTTAATAATTAAGTATTCTATACCTCAAAAAGTATAGTGTTATTTGAAAAATTTAATTTAAAATTGATATCCTGAGATGTTATGAATATACCTTCATAGAAAATATCTATAATTAAATTTAAAAAATACTTGAACGATGAACAGACATTATAATTTTTCATAAGATTATATAAATGATAGATTCATATTTGTTTATATATAAATATATATTTCATTTGTTACATCGTTTAGATTAAGAGAGTAGTCAATTTTTTTTTATCTGCCCACTTTTGAATCTTTGTTTGCAGTAAAATTTTCTTATCGTTCACGGGTTCCACAGTAAAATACTCATAAATTTTGTAGTGAAGATTTAGTAAAAATAGTTTATCATTTCATTTATAGTTTGCATTTGTTTATACAGGTTTTACACTTCTAATTGGACATTTTATATTTTAAATTGGACATTTTTCAAACCAAATTTGTCATTTTTCAAACCAAATTGGACATTTTGACAATCAAATTGGACATTTTGCAAATCAAAATGGACACTTTTTTGTTGTTCAGGAAAAATTTCTTTGGTTGTTGTTGTTGTTGTTTTGTTGTTGTTCAGGAAAAGTTTCTTTGGTTGATCATAATATGATTACAACCACTTAAGCCTCATTCTACACACATTTCCACCACCACAAGACCCTACCGAATTGCTTTCCTAACATGTAACGTCACAGAAGTCAATCTACAATAACCGAATATTTATATTTAATGAGCGAGCTATGCTAACAAACCAAAGCGATATTTTTAAAGTTTATGAATTTACAGTTACAATTAAAACATATCATATTTCAAAGTAAACAATCTCGGCGGATTTTGGCTTGGGCTGGAATGACCGAATCCGAAAGCTGCTCAGTCATGGCCGAGGTATGCATACAGAAGAAAGGCTCAATCCTAAATAACCGATCCTAAGGAAATAAAAAGAAAATCTGGCGCAAAGGAAACAATAAGCATTGCACAAGTTATTCATAAAATCTAATATGTATTAATATTGGTCTAACACGTCTATGCCACATCACACCGACACAATATTTTATAAGAAGAAAAAATAAAATATAAGTTAGCAAAGCAATGTTGATTATAAAACCAAATAAAGTAAATTTGTAAGAAGGACACTAGCCGGTTGGGCTCGAACCACGACCGAGGCGCTTGATAGCATTCAAGGTATCCTTTGAGATTCATCTTAAAGTCGGCCTATTCAGACTACCTTGATGGATGCTCCATGCAAACGATCTCAACTAGCAAGCTCACCTGTAAATATATAACCTACACCTGGAGGAGCAAGGGTTCAGGGTGTCAGGTTGATTCTCGCTCCAACATGGCCTGCAAATCTACAAAAAGCCCTGAATGCAGAACAATTAGAAATTAAGCCCAGTGCCCAATCACACTGAGCATCTCTAGTCTTCCCTCCTCGAACTCGGGGCAGTTCCACAGCACATGCACAGAAATTTGTTCAACGTGCCCACAAAGATTACATTCCAATATAAAATAAGGTAAAGATAAAGAATCAATAATTTAAACATCATTTCCACATATTTGGATATAACGCAGGCATTGATTTATTTGGTGAAAAGTTTTCATATCCACCACTATCGAAATTATATTTACTCCCTTCATCATATCTACGTACTTAATAATTTTTCTTGAGGAGTTTTATCAGCTTCCTCTTAATATTAACAAGAATTTTTCATACAGTAATACACCTTCAAGTTCAAAATATTTAAAATTCGTTTTTCTATATCTAATTTAAATTCATTAAGGTGGCTAATGAAGTTTAGTTACATCATATTTAGAGATGATAATTCGGGAAAGTGATTTTTCAATAGATTATAACGAAGAAGATCAAGTCTGTCGTTAAATACTGACATGATAATTTGACAATTGAAGAGTTTTATTAGCTCCTCGAAGCCCCAAATTGATTTCATTAACCACTCGACAGTTTTGCCTGAGTGTGACTCGGGCGCGGATTTAATTTGCACACTGACGAGTCTGAGTCTCGTCCGGGCTAATCTTATTTCGACTTGTTGGGCAAACAATATGGAATTCCCTTGTCATCTATACAAAGCAGGAAGTTACAAAAACTAAATTGTAATTTAGATTAGATCTCGTGGAACAAATTATTAAAAAATGTGGAACAATACAACGCTCATCATCAACACCGTCACCATTGTGTTTGATTGGTGGACATGTTATGGAACCAATACCATCTACGGCAAATAAAAAAAGGCTTTCTTGACATTGCAATGTATTTTATTAAAAAATTTATGTGAATTAAATGTTTTTGTGAAAAAAAAGAATTATAAAAAATCTGTCAATTTTTAGAAACTCTTTTGCATTAAAATCTAACTGGTAAGTGGTTAAATCTCCTGAAAAAAAGACATCCTACTTTACAGTTATTAGAAGAGTTTAATATTACGATACATTGGAAGCCGAGAACTGATATAACGGAAAGTAGCTTCAGCATCGGCTATAACACATCTTCGATGGTTATATAATCTTAAAATCAACTGGAATAAGGAAATTAATGTTATTTAGGATTTGGATCACACTGTAAAGGAAATTAAAAATAAACGCATGATTCATAAAACAAATATATTTCAATATGAAATTAAATCCCAACAAATATACAACTTTAACGTTTTTTTTAAATATAAATTGCTTTTTTTCCTATTTCAAACAAAATAATTATCATTATGTCTGAATTAAATCGAATTTTCCATGAAAAAAAATTTACAAATTTATTACTTTGGAAGAATACGTTCGACGAGCGACAGCATTGTGAAATATTGACGAAAAATTTACGATACATATTTCGCGGTGCCGCGGAAAAATCACAATTCAATTCAGACACTTAATTACTTTGATATTACAAGTGATCTTCTACAACACACATTTATTGCACATTTAGAAGTTAATATACATTTAAAAAGTTATGGAACATTTAAATCTTAATAATTTATATTATATTTATTTTTCCGAATATTTAGTGTATAAAAAGGAAGTAATATTCAATATCGCTTGGTTTCACATTTTATGTTGACCTTTTTGTCCAATCGCTAAATCGATGTTTATCTTTTAAAATTTATTTTAGTAAAAATCAAGTATTTTAAAATTCATACCGACTAAAAATAATATAATAATTTACGTCCCATTGTTTTTAATATTCTTAACTAAAAGAATCGCTCTCCCTATTTCCGTTCTACCATAAATGTGTAACTATGTTCATTTATTATCAGTGACCACTTATCATATAATAAGGCAACCAAAAACTATATCAATAAAGTATTTTTTAGACAATAAATAATGTAACAGCTTTGGAATGAAAATGAGCTTGACGATTGATAGAAAAGCTAAACGTTTCACGATCGTACGAGAACGTGCGGGGAAGAGTATCGATCGACACGTCGATTCCCCCGCAGTAACCGCGCTAATTCCACGACTTACAAATCTAAATCATCGTTATTTCCCTTAGCTAAAACAATCTCCGCTAATTGAATATATCAATAAATTATTTGGGGCGATGCAAGTGTCACACGTGACGTGATCAATAACCGTAGTATAAAAGATAAATTTACTTAAAATGAAAAAAATACCTAAAAGTATATATTATTACGGGCTATTATTTTTAAAATCACACCATTTATCCTAAATCTGCTGTATCACATTTCATTTCGTTAGTTAGCACCAATATCCAATCCGATTCCGTACGCAATGTATAATATAAATATTTTGTATATATTTATTGTTATGTAATTGTAAAACACATATAAAAGTAGATGTAAAATAAAATTGTCATTCTAGCACTCTCACTCAGTTAATAAATATCGTCCTCGGCGATCGAGGAGCAATCCCCTGATTAATTTCTCTTATTACACGCGAGGAAACCTGCGACTATTGAAATACATTAGATATTAAATATTCTTAAAACACATTCTCTTTTTTTTCTTAATTCTTAAAATAAATTCAGTCTAACTCCATGCAGTGGATTTTCAAAATGCCGTCGACGCACAAAAAAATAAATTATATAAATTGCATCCGAAACGAATATATTACACGACGAAAAATGCATTTCGAGCGTGAATATTAATATTCGATATAATTTTTTAAATAAATAAATCCATATATAGCACAACGAACACGATACGCAATGAAAACGGTACAAAAATTTCATATTAATAATAATGAGATCACACAATTAGTTCGTCGCTCGTATAACCGTCGACGGGATCGACCGTTTCGAAAACCCACTGCTATATATCACAATCTTTATCAATCACTAAATTCATCAGTTTTCACATAGTGATTTCAATCTCCATCAATAATAGTAGTAAACCTTACAATATTGAATTATTAAGAAGACACATTTTATCGATAGAATATTTATAATGTATTATGCGTATGTGTTTAAAATATATGCGGCCAAGCGACGTCGTCGACGATTTCGCTAAGAAGTGAAGAATTAATTTACAGAATGAATGTCGGACGCCGCTCGTCGCACACGTAGATACATACGTACGAATGAGATGCCGCAGTCGCAGTTTTATATACACACGTATGAACGTTTAAAATGTTACTCCTTACATCTAATCTATATACAACATTTAGATTTTTTTTTTATTATAAAAAGAGTAGAAATTTTAAAACTTCCCCATATTTGAGTTGCATAAAATTTATAAAACTATTTTTTTCATACCTTGTTTGTGTTATAATATGTTATAAACTAATGAGACTTTATCGAGTTCAATCAAAAAATATAAATTGAGGTATCGTCACGGTTCGCTGTTAAATATTTACGGAGCAATGAAACGGAATCGTTGTAAAATATTGTTTTTTAATCTGCGACATCTCATCATTTTATTTTTGATTAGCCTAAGTTCACACCACAACATCAAATAACAGCTACATATAATATTAACAGTCAACATCAATTAAATATACCACAATAATTAATTCATTTGCTTCTTCGTTAAAATTCGATGATCAATTTCTGTGTAGCTAATCTAGGTGCTTCAAGCTATCACAAGGTGTTTCAATTAAAAAATATATTTTCACACATAAGAGCAAAATTTTTAAAAATACAAATTGAATCGCCATATTCTTTTAAATATTATTAATTTTTACTTTAAATTGTGATACCTAATAAACATACAGAGAGATTAAATATTTTTACGGAGTTATCTTAATATTAATTTGTTTTTTTTTTAAACTTTTTTTTTCATTTTTTCTTTTTTTGGTATTTTAACCGACACAAAAGTGAATTGTGCTGGTTTAATTCGACAGTGAATATGAAATTATTATTAATATTTCGTTTAAACATTAAAAATACCAAAATTGTGTATATGTATATATATCATGATTAGGGATTCTGTGTCTTAACAACGAGTTTCGTTACGAGTTCCAAGAAACATAATTTCAATTATTAACTATGAAAACGACGATTTTAGGATTCTGTAGGTTCTGACAGCTACATTGAGCAAGGCATGTGAATTATTAAAAATCGCAGCCAGATACGGAAGACAGTGTGACCTCCAAAGGAAGAAGTCACGGGGAAGACCTCAGAAAAAAATAAAGAGCTGGATATATCATGGAAGACCATTTCAAGGGGGTTACAGGACACACAAGACGAGGAACGAGGAACACGTATCTCTACGATTCAGACACAGCTGGGACGACTGAGAATGCCTCTTAGTTTCCCATGGCAAGTGGATGATCATAGAAGATCAATGGAGAATGAACAAAGCAAGAGCCGGACGTATAGATCTGAAATGCCGATATAATCAGGTTCATCAAGGTTCAAAAGGTTTTATCCACCGAGTAATCACAAAGCCCTGAAGGTAAGGCATTGAAGACTGCTGTTTAGGATCGAAACCAATGGAAAAAATAAATCAAGCAGACTATGACCAGCAAGATGTTACTGATCCACAGCAGCAGCTAATCCCGAATGGGGCAAATCAGTGTTTGGTGATATCTAGCTGATATCTGACTAATTCCATCCCAGGACGTAGAGCCAAATCAGTTAAATCTTAGTTTCAAGTGAAAGAACTTATCAATCAAAATATTACGATCCAGATACTCGATAATAGAATAAGTCGAGACTACAGAATCGCTAATCACGATTAAAATTAATTGTAGCATTACATATCGGTTCACATTTCACATTCGTTTACACATTCCACGTTAAAATTATAATAATTTATAAGAAAATATATTTTCATTAACATTCACGATATAAAAATGACATATAAAACATAACATTCATTTATCTGGATGATATTACATAGTTTACATTATTTTAAACAAAACCTGAAACAATGTCAATGTTAATTGATTAATTATCGTTATGACTTTATTTTATTTAACAATAAAAAAAAAACAATTAAAATCTTATATTATAAACTGACCTTGGTACAAATTAGTAGTAATAGAGAAAAAAAAACAAATTTTATTATTGCTATATACAATTTATACCAAGAACGCTATCCGAATTCCACGAACCCTTCACCACGTTATATAATTACAGAAAATAACACAATTCATCACATGTTTTTTTTTGCTAAATATTTTAGTAATTATTACATATATGATTTATTAATAAAAAAAAAAAACACCAATTTGACTTTAATTAGTATTAGTAAAAATATTTCGAAAAAAACACAATAATATAATATATAATACTATGTAACCAAAACAAAAAAAAAAAACTATTGAGATCAATATTATCTTTTTCGTTAAAAAAAACGCCTAACTCTCTTGTAAGCGTTTTAAAGTCACGCCGCGTACGGACGTAACTTTAAAATACATTTTTTTCACAACTCTATATAACCTTTCGTATTGTTTCAGTCTTTTCGCACGTTTCTTAAAACCATTTAATTCAAATAATCACAATCCAAAAATTCGTGAACAAAAGTAATATTAATTTAAAGATCCTACGACGATTTTCTCTCTTTTTATGCTAGATAGGAACAGAGAAAATACATATTGCTTTGCCGTTTTCATCAAATTTTACTACAATTATATGAGATTTTTATTTATTTACGTTAAGGCTAATATTCCAAAAATACAACATCAGTCAATATGATTATAATTGTAAGGATATCATATTTTTTTACAAAAAATACAATATTCCAGTAAAATTAGGAAGGATTCACTTGTGCTTTGTTGCCTGAGCGAGGGGTATTGACTTGTTCGTTTAATATTTCGTTTATAATGAGGAGAAAAATTGATTTACACGTTTAACAGATACACATATGGACAATGTCATAAATATTATTTAAAATACATATGGCCACGGGATTAACTCTTATACACCAATACATCGCTCAAAACAAAGGTATTAAAAATATTCTATATAATATATTTTGTAAAGAATTTGAATTGCTCTATTTTCGGGATAATTGATTTCATACACCGAACAGTCGAAATATAGTACATACTGTGCAAAATTAAACATTTTTGTATATTATCACATTATCGGCAGTATGATTGTCGTAAAGAAAATTATAGAATAATGAATAGATGCTTCGGCTGTTCGGTGTCGGTAAAGAAAATATTATACGGACGATATCCAGTGTATGTCATATAAAAAAAATATAATTTTACAAAAACACACGTTTGGCTTAGTAAATAATTTGATTATAAATTAGTTCTTCGGTATAATTTGTTTGTAAATAATACTGGATACCATCTGTACGTTGCCGCTGATATAGAACACAGAAAACCAATCGTTCCAAAGAATTTGTGATAAAAAAAATAGTGAACGCTAATGTTAATCCGTCTAGCAATTAGGAAGACTGTTCATACAACCCTAATAAAGAGTAACTAGCCGTAGACATGAGGAAAACATTGCAGAAGAAGGAATAACTGTATGATATACTCATCAATGATGTCACCGATGATAGCCTATAAGAAAAAGGACAAAACTTATACGAAAAGAGTCAAAAACTTAGTTTAGAATTGAATGTACGTGGGATTGAAGTGATAATCATCGACCAGTTCAAAGAAAAATCTTACTGATAAAGCTTGAAGCATATTTTCACTATTCTAGTAGAGTTGAGTGTTGTCGTGAGTCAGTATCGGACGTGGTAGCGATCGCAATTGGGCATAATCATGATGCTGTAGATTCTACGGAACTATGAGGAGCTCTGCTGCTTTCTGTGCTGATTGGTATCGGATGTGCTACCGAAGATGATTATTACTATTACAATCCACGCGTTGACAGCTGGCAACCTGACCCGTATTCGAAGAGCTTAGTTACGACCATCGGAGTCGAAGCATCAGGGTTGAGACGGACGCACCTCTGCTAATGCTTGGGAGGTGAACGGAAGAAACTCAGGACCGGTGGAGATTGCGTAGTGTCCTCTGGATGGCAAAGACCCGCTTCGGGTTAGAAGGCCTTTTAAATAAAATAATGATAAATATATATGAATAAATAGAAACACGAAGCTGTGAGGACACCTACTAGATTCTAAGATTTCTAAACTTATAGCTGTGTGAGATAGGGCTTTGCCCCACGTAAAGAAGATTCCGCACAAGCTTTGAGCCAGACAAATAAGTTGTTACGGACAAGACAATCTATGGACTAAGTGAGAGGCTACAATATTTATGGAAAAATCACGGATCTTATATATGATCTATTAATCCAAAGAAGACTATTCCAGGATGGTAAAAGGAAGGAACTTGCGTTATCTGGTTGCTTTGGAAAATATCTTCCGTGTAAAAAGTGAGTGGGATATATTTTACAATTTGGGGAATAATAATAGATGGAATAGAAGAGGATCAAACAATCTTAATCAAATAAGTTGGGTTACTTTCCTGTATTCAATAACAGCGACGTGTTTGTAAATATGTATATGTAGATTTAATTATTCTATGAGCTATGAGATCCCTCGCTCACATATCAATAAACATATGTTGAATATATTTTAAAATGTATATACAAGTATAAAAATTAAAATGTCATGTGTGCGCCACACAATTATATATCCTGTCGTTAAAAACAGTTAACTTTAATTACTCAACAAGATAACATTAAGATCAAAATCACACTTATTAGGTAAAGTTTTAAACTTATTACATCAATATACGTAATGAGGTACATCAATTTGGCACAGAGAGATTTTCTTACTCTAAAAATATGTTAAGTGTATATGTAGGTGTATAAATAATAAAACATTTAAAATTTCCCTATTTAGTAGTTCGATGTTTGAAATCGTCTCTGAATTATTTTTCGCTCTATATCATTTTTTTTTGTTTAACTCGTCTTGTAAAAATCACAGCACTTGTGCAAGATTTCTTCTAATCACTCTTTTGCAATGGAGCATGCACGTCATTCAAATTTTAGAGGTATGCACGATTATATATATGTAATACAAAATAATTTGAGAAAAACACTTAGAATAAAACATCAATATGTAATACAGACTAATATCTAAAATTTGGTGATAAAAATTTAATACAATTTCGATTTGCCAAATACGTTAAAATATTCAAATAGTTTTTGAAAAGCACCTAAACTAGCAAGTAGAGAATTTGAAACACCGAGACGAATATGATAACAGACACCAAATATATTCTAAATATGTATAGGCAAATTTCTGACTAAGACTTAATTTGAAATGAATTATTTTTATCTAAGTTTATCACCCGTTAATATTGCATATACGTTACTAAACAAGTAATCTATATTGCAGAGTATGGCAACAAGATTTTACTTCCAAAAAATTGCTTTTCCATCCCTCACATTTCAAAAATTAACTCGACACGCCGGGAACAATCTCTTTGTCCGTTTGTGTCATAATATTGCATTAAAAACGATATTAAAAAATAATTTTCCTAATCACGTTTCAAACATCACTCCGTCATTTTATTTAAAATTTAATAGAAAATCTGTTTATACTATTGAAACAACCGACGGTGAGAAGATAAGGCAACTGAAAAATCGATTTGTGAATATCATCAGTTAATATCAAACATATCCCTTGTATGTCACTGTAATGTAACTCTATTATAAAGGTATAGTAAAAAATATTTCAGGATCATCTGATCAAATTTTAAAAAATTCCCATCAATTTGTATAAATTTCATCACGCCTCGTGACGACATAATAATCGATGAAAGTTTCAATTGACTTGTATATCGCTAGCCTACATATTTTTTTTTATAAAAAATCACATTCCTTTTCTTTAAAATAATTATTTTTTCTTAGCGCGGGGCATTGTGGATGTGCGTTGTCAGATGCTTGGAGAGATAATCGGCGCGCGCAAAACATTTTCCACATGCCTCGCAGTGGTAAGGTCGCTCTCCGGTATGGATTCGCAAATGTCGAGTCAAATCGCTCTTGCCGCCAAACGCCCTACCGCAAAACAGACAGACGAACGGCCTCTCTCCCGTGTGTTTGCGAACGTGCAGTTTCAGATTCTCCTTTGACCTCACGCATTTGCCACAAAACGGACAAGCAAATCTGCGTTCTCTCTGACGCTCAGTCGCATCTCCTCTCAAATAATTCAGCAATGACGCTTCGGGCGACGATACTCCTAACAAAGAAGACGACGTCAAAGACATCGGATCTCTTGCCGCTTCAATCGCTGCTTGTTCGCTGCTATCGGGTCTCAGCCCACTGCTGCCCGCAACCGAATCCTTATTCGAACTATCCGCCATGGAGCTAATGTTCGCAAACGATACTTCTGATTTTTTAGTAACATTCTCAGGCTTAGGCGACGTAGATTTCTTTTCAATTTTAGGAATAACCTTTTCACCGCTCTCGGACGTCTGAGTTTCGGGTATATTGCTAGGAGCCAACGAATCGACGGTGTCGTCTTGATCTTCTGTGTCTATCGCTTGAGCCGATTTTCTCGATTCAATATCGGAATCATCTGCGTCTGTTACGGATGAATCGCGACGGAAACTGCTGATGCTCAAATCCATTTCGCCAGAGCGTCCGACGAGGACCTCGTTGGTACTGGACACATGATCGTTTGAATCTAACGAGCGAGACTCGCCACCGCCTTTGCCATGGAGTCGCTCTAATGCGTGATTGAGACGGTGCTTTTTGAACGATTTTAAATAGCGGAATTGCATTCCGCAAACATCGCAAGTGAAAAGTTTATCGGCTGGTAGACGAGCGCGATGATTTTGTTCTCGGTGCTTGACATATGCGGATCGGTATCTGTAGCTTTGTCCGCATTGCTCGCATACGAATGGCTTTTCGTCGGGTCCGGGAGGATGTTGCAGGGCTGCATGACGTTCGAGTAGCCACGCCGATGGGAAAGCTGCAAAACACGCAGGACAACGATGATCGCGGATTCCGGCTTCTTCTAAATACGGATATGTATGACAATGTCGCGGCATGGGCGGCGGAGGCAGATGATGTAGACCACGTCCTGGTAATAGATCTTGCAGAGCTCTGCGCTGAAGAAGTGCGAGCAAAGCGGCAGGCCAACCGCCCAACGGAGTTTCGCTTCGGCTCGAACATGGAGAGCTATCGACAGTCAACTGAAACGAATAATACGACAATTTATTAATTCGAATAATGAAAGGACGAGCTTATAATATAACTTTAAATATAATATAACAATAATCTTGTTAATGGTTATAACATATAAATTTTTAAAATTAAGAAGCATAGCCATTCAAATAAAATATCACCCACGTAAGCACACATATATATAATGGAATAAAATGAGATATTCGGTTTACCTGGTCGTCAGCATGTAAGGAATTAAAAGTAGACATTCACAAAATAAGACATGTATGGTTTATATAGCATTTATTTGTCAAAATTGTATTTTTACAGCTATGATATGCATGTTTTTGTTTCAAAAATTGTGTTTAAAACAAATGGAAAAGAAGTCGAATGATAAAAACAGATGATCCTAACATTACGATATTCATCATTTAAATAAATGTTTTAATTGACATTTAAATACAATACAAGAACAATCATCAGATACATTGTACATCTGAACATGAACCGAACGTTTTAAAAAAAAAACAAAACATTTAACGCAAGACGTAAAAGCCGAAACAATCATAAACTGCAAGAATATTCCTATTGACTCGTTATATATAATATATATATTTGTATATATTGACGCTTAATGCTTTTCCACTTCAAAAATAACGGCTATTGTATAAATGTATTTTAATGATATGAAAATTAAAACATCGGGAAAAGAAATATGTTTCAATACGTTGCGATACTGATTAATAAAATATATACCTATCATCGTTAAACAATTCATAATTTTAAAACAATTTATCCCGATCCGAACGGGACAGGACGGGGATACGTTGTTCTAAAAACATCTACAATACCTATTAAAACATTGAATAATTAATTGTCGATCGTAAATAATAACAATAGTATGATACAGTATATTGCTTATGTTTCTGCTCGTTTTACATGGTGGTATGCTAATCGTAGTACACTCGGTAAATACATCGTCATAAGAATAAAATATAGAAGCTGTATAAAACAAGTACAGGCGTATCCGCTCTTAACAATTCCGCGGAATATTGTAGAACATATTCACGAGATGTTATATTTATTGATAATATTAGATCATCCCGTAAGTAATAAACACAATGTGTTCATAGACATTTAACGTTGAAAAGACGTACTTGAACACAGAAGAGGACATCAGAAACGTCATGCTTTACAAATATAAAAAAGACAACGGTGTAGCAAATGTAGTAAAAATGTGGAGGATACGACGGTTCTGTGAATTTCGATACATGTCAGCCATTGTGGGCGTCCTCGAGATCTAGAAGATTGGTTGGAAAAGACTTCTAAATCCTCCGTATTCTTTCGATCTTGCACGTCAGATTATCGTTTGTTCCGAAGCTTGCGAAATTTAATCGTTTCGTATAATCAATTCCGATGAAACATTTGAAGAGGATCTTCAAGACTTTTGTTCAATAATCCAGATGATTTCTTTAGGAATGGCATAAAAAACAGCGTTGAAAGAATATTATTGATTCGGATGAGTAATATATAATTGATTGAATTAGAATCTTGCTTATTTACTTAAAAAAACAACATTACTTATGGAATGACCAGATATTTCGAATACATTAAACTAGATTATATTTGTCAGAAGTGAATTATACCGAGATACGCTTGTATTATAAACACAGTAACACCTCAAATTATAACTGGAAAGAATATTACATAGTAAATGTAAAAAAATGAGCTAAACATGAACGACGTCCGAGCTGATCGGATCAATATTTATACATCGGTAAAAAACTAATGAACACATATTTATAAATTAATAAAATCACATCTTTTTCTGTTAAACACACAGAGATATTACCGTATTTTTTGAGAGAATCGTGATTTTTATTTAAAAAAGGATTTTATACAATTTGAGCAAAAATTGGAAAGCATAACAGGCTATAGATTTTACGACAGTGCATATTCTTTTCATAATCAGTGATAAATGATAATAAATTTGCAACACATATTTATCGATTTGAATGTATTCAATTATATCCTTGTGCTATCTCTAGGATTTCCATACATATTCATATATAATAAACAAACAAAAAAAATATATATTATATAAACTGAAATGTAAAATTGTAATATTATTGTAATGAGTACTCAAAGTATCACTTAAAGCTATAAGAAATCTATAACATCATGATAGAAAGAAAAACGATGGAAGCCAAATGCCATATCATATCTCATAACTTTACAATTTTCAACACGAGTATGTTGTAATTTTTTTTTTATATCAATTGGTGATTAAATTTCGCTACTTAATACTTAACCGTGATTCGCAGCCTTCAAGTAAGTCTTATTTAGGCAAGAGGCACTCTAATATAAATATTGTGGTCGCAATTATATAAAAATGTTTTATTTTTTTTATTTTGCACTACGTTCTCCAGTGATATAACAGCGTCGGAATTGTAAAACTTCCCGACGCATTTTTCGTGAGTGGTGAATATGCGTTCTGCAGTAAATAAGTACTAGGCTGGTGTGAGTGAAGAGTAGCACTAAGTGAACGGAGCCCAAATACTGGACAAATGTTAAGATTTGAATAACTGCACTTGGGGATGATAGCGTCCACTGATAAAATCATACACATCGAGGGAACTCCTATCAATAGACTATCTATCTATGTACACAGTTACAAATACATATAAATATATCTATTTCATATGCTCTAATTATAAATAGTATCTCTGAGAGTTAGGAAACAAAATAGTATTTTTTTTTTTATTATTTTTAATGTGTGTTACTATATTATAAAACTATTTGTAATAAAAACTCGTACAAATCTCGATAATTCGTCATTTATAATAAATGTACTTTATTCAATTAGTTATTGCTATATTTTTCTTGTAAATATTATTCTTTCTTAAAATAAGGAGAGGAACATCAATAAAGGTGTCAGTATTGCTCTACAGTTTTGGTAACAAGTCACTATACAAGTAAAACAAAATGGAGAGTGCAGCCCTTCAAATAACAACATTGTATTAATTCGATTCATAAGTAATTTACATTTCTTGATACAAAATGCAAAGACTGATTTATTATGCATTCATATTTAGAATAAAACAAACATTCACCGTACTTATTTAAGCTGTGACCAGGGGCGCTCTGACCATATGGCCAGATTGTGCGGTGCACACAGGGACAGACACAGTGCACAAAGGGAAATATTAAAAAACGCAAAATAATAATTTATTAAATTGATATTAAATGATATATAACAAGAGATTGTCCGTAGTTCGTCTTTTCAAGCACACTGGATGTACAGGGGCACTATTTAAAGTGCGGTGGCCAGGGGCGTGCCGTCCATATGGCCAGATTGTGCGGGGCACACAGATTAGGCGCGCTGAGAGGCGCCAAGAGGGTAAAAATTAAAAAATGATAAAACATCCTAATTCTTTTTGATAAAATGATTTTTATTGTAGAGGGAGGGGAGGGGCGCCGGACTCAGCACGCCACTGGCTGTGATGTAGTAGACGTCGGATAAAACATATAATTATCTCATCGGAGATCAGTCGAGCCTCGTCACTTCATTTATGTCAAGATTAACACGGTACGTTTTGATTTACAGGTTCGATCAAAGGATGAGGTATTTCCTCAAATCGCAATTATTGCTGTACTTCATGGGACTACAACTAGAGCTCCGTGATAGCAATGAAGCTCGGAAATAAGTAACACACAAAAGATTCTGTAAATAAAAAACCAAAATGTTTTAAGATTAATGACGATGAATCGATGCAAACAATGTCGTATATTTTAGTTTAAAAAAATGTAAATTGCTTATGAATCGACGTAATATTTGCTGGTGAAGACGTGTCGCGTCACACTTCAATTTCAATCACCAATGCGAGTGCATTCTGAGGTTATTCATTATTTTTTACATCCACTACGTACTCATAGCAGTGCCTACTGTATACGTTTCGTACACAATTAACTATATATTGAAAGGAGACTCTTTTACGTAAGACAAAGTTAAAAATATAACGTTAAAAAATGAGTTACGCTACTATACTGATCATATGAAAATACATTATTATCATTTCACATTGTTTTTTTTTTTGTTATTTAATGAAAAAATCCACTCTATCAAAAAGCGAGTCTGAACGTTAAATTTCCGTGACGAAACAAGGAGAAATTTGGCATTTAGCGTATCTTATAAATATAAGGGAGTGTTCCTAAGCAATACTCGATACTATGGATTATAAGTTTTACAAAAAAAATCAATTAACCAAGCGATTTAATTGTAAAATCTTACGTTGTCCGTTTGCGGCACAAATCAATGTCAGATCTATTTAATCAGATAAACATCAAATGATACCATGGAATGTTTATGAAAACAATGAAGTCAATGAAAGTGTCTCCCTCAGACTATTCGAATGGAAGAACCTCTTGTTTATCACCTTGTCCGATTGATATTTGAACGCCTAAATATACACACTACCGTGAGAATATATACTGATAATATTTTTTTTCGTTTTTTACGTCATTAATAACATTAAATTTATTAAAAAATATGGAATAACAATTAGACTGCGTTTGTTCTGTTGCGACGTCCGACCCACACCTCGGATAAATAATTACGCTATAACAATTTCACCTAATGCGACAATATACTACAATTCACAATACAATACCGGAAAAATCTCACTTTCGTATAACACGCACAATAAAAAATCCAAAAATAATCACAATATGAGATCTACAAATTTTTTTTTAATACAATAATTTTCTCCCGGATGTTGTTGCCTTATCAAGATATCACAGCCAAAGGTGTCCATTCAAAAGAATGATCAAATACCTTAACAGTCCATATTTGCTTACGTATTGTATTTTGAATTGCTTTTTTTATAGCACATGATATTAATTATTACTATCAAATTAAAAATAATACCAAATTTTTTTATTACAAAGTGAAATTAGATTATAAACCGATGGCGGATTGATTTTACGCACTGGATCATAAATATCCTTTGTTTTTATCCTTTTTTATATTGTTCTGGCTTTGAAACAACAAGTTTAATACCTGGATGAGTTAATCTATGTATTCTGGAAATTCTTTATGACACTGGCTAGATGGAAATGTAAACGTGAAAGACTCCATTGCTCCCGCATCTCGAGAATATTTATTGAATCTTTACATGGGTGGATGGCGCTTTGGAATTTTTGATTGCTATTCATCCACCGTCAAAAAAAAAATAGAAAACGGTCGTAGAGTTGGATTAGATTCAGAAAAATTGCTTTACGAGTATTGGAACTAGCATATTCTGCAGAATCGTGAACGCTAGAACTCTGAGGATGTGAATGTACGTCTACAAACATTAGATAAAATCAGTATTTACACAAAAAAATAAACCACTCTCAAAAAATAAACCCCTATCAAAAAATAAACCACTCTCAAAAATTAAACCACTGTTAAGGAGCTAATGCAGACGAGATTATTCCGCAGTCGGATGTGGCATCACACCGTGACTAGGATTATCTTTTCTTTATTAATTATTAATTAAAAAAAAATTGTCAGAAAGTAAATTAGTCAAGAAATAGTTCAGACTTGAAGCGTATGGATAAATTATGCACTATAATTTAACATAAACTAACGAGATATGAAAAATATCATTCTTTAAGTGTGATCGACACATATTTGTTTGATTATAATTTTTTATTAATATAAAATCTGTCAAGGATTTAAGGTGTAATTAATACAGATTGCGCTTATACCCGTTATATAAAAACTGGTAATGATGCGTTTAGTGGGAATGAATCTTGCAGTGGCTTATAATTTTATATGTAAAATGGAACTAGGGGATTTTAAGAATATAATATAAAATTATTAACGAAAACTTTAATTTTCATGTGCGTAAAATCAATCTCTCTCGGGTATATAAATTACGAAACAAGCTATGCCATGTTATCGACATAAATTATATAATGAAAGTAAAAACCTTCATAAAATATATGACATTTTTTAATAATTAATACTTCTACCATAATATATTAAGTAAAAAAATAAAATAAGAAATTTATTTAAGAGTTGCAAAATTATCAAAGTGTATTCAACGAAAATTAATACCGATTTAATTCTTTTTTTTATTGATAAGTGAAGCTTATATACTATACTGAATTAGCGTTATATTGGTCGATTAAAATTTTCTACGTTGAGTAGCGAACGATTTTCAAAATGGATTTGGATAAATTTATCAAAAATAAAATATTATTTACAAAAATATAATTATGGCAAGGTAAGGCAAGGCTTGGGGTCTAAACCCATGGCGATAGATACAAATTTTCTAAAAAAAAAAACTAAATCAGCGATAAATTACGATTAATAAAGAGGAAAGCACTAACAATAAATAATGGCACTTATACGAATAATTTTTGCAACTATTAAATACATATATATAAATTTTCCAATCGATAATATTTATTTTTAAATTCAAATATTGATATGTTAGTAAATACTTTAATTTTTGCACCATAATTTTAAAACCCTTTTCCAAAAATTCTTCCCGTAAAATTTCATCATGACTAGGAAATAATAAATATATATTAAAATTAAGTGCATTAGGGAAAATGCATGTGAATTACGAAATTTAACACAATTAAAACCTTGCATTTATGGAAATATATCTAAACAATAAAGACACAACCGTCGGGGATATAAATATTAAAACTTTTAAACGCATAAAGAATTTTATGAAAATGTCTTTATTTAACTCGTTCCCGTGAAAAGATTAAATATCATATTGGTGGGTCTATCACATAAAATAAGCCATGTATAGTAAATATATACAATAAGCTATTTAATTCAACGCAATCATACAATCTCGCTCACTTATCAAAGACGTATCGGGGGAAAAAACGCATCCGACGCGGAGACGCAACAGAATAAACGCATATAGTGGATGGTCAACATGCTCTAAATATCCTATTATGATTGCTAACGCATTTTATTTGTTATCAAAACAATATTTTAAAAATTAACAATTAACAATTTATTTGCTTTAATCATTATTACTACAATTAATTTCACGTATCCCATCGCTTTGTTTTATCGAACAAAGACTCCCGTAGGAAAAACGACCCTATTTAATTAATCTCTTCATTTTCTACAAATTGTATATAGTTTATATATGGTTTGATAAGAAATTTTACTATTTTCGATATATAAACAATGTTAATATTTACAAATAACAGAGCCATGATATTATACTCAGCAGCGATTAGGTCAAAGGGCTTCAAGCTAACTCTCAACCAGTCACTCCAAATCTATACAACAAAACATATATATATATAAATCTATTAATACATATGTCAAAACCGCATCCCGGTCAATCGCACAAAAAAAATTTGGTACAATTTCTGCATGAAATTCTCTACAAAAACACAGTGTTAAGATAATTATTATTTTTTTGTGATTATTTTGATGACACGCTTTTTTAAATAGAATTGATCGGAAAAGATAACCGACCGGGAGGCTGTTAAAAAGCAATATATCTTAAAAACGTTACGATTACCATAATTTAAAAAATATATTTAAACGAGGAACAAATAAACTCACGTCGTACTTTAAGTAATAGGATGATTTTGGTAATTTCTTACCGCTAATAACACAACTAATATGGATGTGCATTTTGTGTTATGCAATTCATATGCACTCGGTGCAATTAGAAAATAATAAATAAATGCGCGACTAACGAATATATATATATTTTTTTTTCTTAAAAAATGGCCAATACATTTTATCAATGGGAAATCGGTAAGAAGATTAAATAATATGAAATATCAGAAGACAGTTGCCACTTTAGACTAGAGACATTACTCCGTTATACCAACCGTCTCATCATAAATATGAGATCTATCAACACGCTTAAATTTTATTTTTCTTTTTTCAACATATCACACAATCAGAGGACTATAACATAAAAAACCCTCTTTAACCCATTCAGAGCACCATACATTAATGTCAAGTGGAACACGTAGAATTTGGTGGTCATTCACGATATTATACTAATTTAAATTATAAAAAATCATGTAATTACTCGAAACATTAACCGTTACATATCTAAACGACATTTAAAATAAGAAAGCATGAGAATAAAGTGTTAATTCACTTGTCGGAGTCGGATGTTCATGTGATCGTGGTTAGGTAGTGACCTGAATGTCTATTCATGTCGGTATAGTATCGCGTGTGCTGACCGAAGTATACGTAACAACCGATATGTCATAAAAGAAGAGCGAGATGGCAAAATCTACTCCGGATTTACAGCTTTCTACATGATCTAAATCAGGGAGGGTACTATTTGAAGTTTGCTTAGCGGTTGTGGTTTTTTAATCATGCTAAGAATAAAAAATGATTATCCTACTTGTCCGGACACAGTCGGGTGGGTAAAATACGATATCAACAGTGGTAGAAGACACACGTCCAATGTCAGTAATGGCCAAGAGTCCCCGCATACATACAAGGGGAGCCCTCACGTTACGTTTGAGACTCAGGATTCTTTGGCCTCGACTACAATTTGAGAGTCTGGTAAGGCCCATACCCTCAGCGAGTGAGTGTCTCATGGCTGGCAAATGATGTTGATATTAAAAACTTATAGTTAGTAGCCGACAACGATTCTTCAAGATTGTTTCAGTAGAACGATGGATATGGCCACACTCCTCAGGTATATTTAAGATGACTTATCAGACTGAGTAGAAAATTAACAGACTGTGTTTATAAAATAATAAACGTTAAAATAAAAATGTCTGATATTAGCTGTAGAAATGTCGTTAAGACTTGTTGACAGTTTGCATAGATATCACCAAGCGCAGCTGTACAGATGTGAAGACGAAAACATACTAAGTTTATGCGTTGAAATCATTGAATACGAATATGACGAACCAATGGAAAGTGTTAACGATACTAGAAAAATAATATTCTTTTGTTTGTGGATTCAAAAAAATATATTACATATTAATTGAATGATTATTAATATAAATTAGTATAATATCTGATGTTCCCCAATTGAAATATTAAATATTTTTTTTTATAAAAAATTACAGGCAATTTATTGTGCTACCTATGCACACTCGTATGAATACATACTCAGTCAAAACGTTAATTATCCAGATTGGCATTTAAAAATTTGCGTCAAAACGTCAATCGTTTTATTTGAAAATCATCTTCTGGATAATCGCCGCGGTATCAACTGAATATATTCAAATATTTAAAATTATTATCAATTTCATTTGATTACACATTTGTATTTTTACAAAAATTCTATAAAGCAGTCAGTGTGCAAAAATACTTCGAAAAGTTTTAAAAACATCTATCGAAAGGAAAACAAGATGCGGAATAAAAACGTCAGCCGGTCAAATGAAATTGATGAAATATTTAGGATAACATTGAACAATTTAATAAGTTAAATTTTCTCCATCTCATATCTCAACAAAGACAACAGCTTATGAAAGACTATCGAAATAATAAACAGCAATAAAACGTAACCTATAAATTAATATTAGATCCAAATGACAAGAGTTTGCACGTTACTAAGTAATGTGACTCCAAGATCGTATAATTAATTATATCACAAAGGAGTTGAAATTTTTAATTTTTCTTTAAAATAACTATAATATGTATACGTAACAATATTCACAATTAATTTGAAACAATTAATACAGTTTAATTGCAACAACAAAGACGATATCACTCAGCATTCATACCCTCTGAAAAAAAAAACCTCGTACGGGTTTCCTTTTTGTTGTTATCAAATGACCATCGGAGCAATTTATAATCATTTCTTTGATAATTTAACAATAGTTTTTCATGTCTTAAATATTCCTAAACTCAATTATTAATCTTATCGTTTCAGATCACAGTTATGCCTTTTTTTATGAATCACATTCCAGATGGTCGCCCGTCACCACACACCTTCCCCGTTTGCGTTGTCACCGCTCGATCATATTAAGCCATTTAATAAATTCAAAATGATGAGATCTACCATGGTGAGATTTCATAGAAACCTCTGCCACTATTTGACATAACGTGTTTGGGTCCACGCGGCACTCGCATTGGGGAAACGAGCGTGGCGGGGCGAGGTCCATTCTTAATGAGGACTCTCTTCCTCCGTGTCGACCGGACTCGGCGATAAAAACTTCCGTACGTATTTGGGATAGTGCGTCTTCTCGTGCGCTTTCAATATGGTCGAGCGGGAAAATGTTTTCCCGCAGAGGCCACAACGAAACGGCCGCTCTCCTGAAATTTCATAATGGAAATGTTATCATTTTATTCAAATATTAAAATATTATATTACCTACATTTAATTATATCCAGAAGTCGTAAACGAAATCAACGCGATTTCTCAAATCGGTCGCAGAAAACTACATCAGTCATCGATAAAAAATATATTTTTATGTCGTAAGTTGAAATTGGAATCGTAAACTTAAAAAATATAAATTCCTTCAAAGATTCTAATGTTGTCGATCGACCGCGAAGGAACCCAAGGATAGGGGCGGACGCTACACTGGCGTACCGAATTTAGGGCATCATATTTTAGACTAAGTTTAGAAGAATCGAACCATCTCGACAATCACTAACTAAGTCTCGAATTTAGCGGTGGAATTTTCTCTAACAGGGCATAGACAGCGACGGCAGGCAGACGAAGGCGGGGTGCCGGAGAGGGACGTTTTCGAGTCCCCCCGACAGAAAACACAACTATTGTATTGTTTCTAGATGAATTTAGTTTCTTAAAAAGATTAGGGGGTTCCTTCCGACACGCACGGAAGGGAGGGAGTCACCTAGTTCGGATTAAAGACAAATCCGCTCGATATAGTTGCAGGGTTGTTCCGTAGTTTTATTAATAGGACAGCTCTGAACGGACGCTCCAACAGTTTGAACTGGAAATATCGCCAAACCGGGCAATTGGCTTCCTGGTAACGTTTTGTGGTTTCGTTGTTAAACCTGTTTTATTCTGTGTCCTATTTATTTGAACGTAAGGTATCTTCCGCGGGGCTCTAGAAAGGAATGCGTTATTGGAAGTTTGGACCTCGTCGACAGCATAGAATGCTACAGGGCCTCGGGAGGCCAAGGGAACCACCCTTTCCGTTCTCCATCTTTCGAGAAAACAATGCGTTTATTGTATCTATTGGGCCAGCTTTAATATGATCGGGGGAATTGGATATCATCGGGATATTCGTCGGGAACATCAGAACATTTGCGCTTGGAATGACTTTAATTGTGTCATTCTTTGCGGGCGTATCGTCGCAAGAGTTTACTCCACCACCCTAGGGCAAATGCCAGGATAGTTCCTCAAGCCGTTCTCCATTACCTTGCCAATCCTAACAAAGTCACCCCGTCCTCCAGTTCCCAGGGCGTAGCGGCAACGAGGAAACTCGTTCGGATGGAAGGAATGCCGCACCCGGCGGCTGTTTTAGACTATCGCTAAGGCGTGCAATGTTGGCTTGCCGGCTTAAAGAGCGGTACGCCCCTCCGTAGGGCCAGGGGGTCAACCTGCACCAGGATTACGTAGCCAACTAATGTCGTTCTTGGCGTGCTTCGAAATGACGGAGGAAACTCCATCAACGACGAGCACGCGAAGTATGGCAAAGTAAAAGCCATACGAAATCATCATCACCCCTCGGAATACACTAACAGCGGCTATTCGTTCTGTAGTTCGGGCACTTCAGATCCCTGTTTACGCAGATATACCGACGGCGCACACCTTAGCGACAATAACTAGGAACGGCCGCCCGATCCCATGCGTATCTGATCGAGTTTTCTAGTAGATTCTACGGAACGGAGTCGCGATAACCGGGGGATGATCATATCGCCGCACGATCGTCAGTTGGAGAGATATTCCGGCGATATTAGCTCGTCTTCGGGACCGGGGGATCCCGCTTCGAAGGGCAACGGGCGGCCGACAACGGATTCGCTCGCGGGCGGACGTTAGAAGGGAACGACGATTCTGATGTAGTTTCGATTTCGTTTACGACTCGGGGCGGAGGGTAGAGACGTCAGACTCACCTGTGTGGACGCGACAGTGGTCTTTCATGTGGTGCCGCAGCTTGAACGCTTTGCCGCAAAACTCGCATTTAAAGGGTCTGTCGCCCGTGTGCACGGGGAGGTGGGCGATGAGCGAGGAGACGTCGGGGAAGCTCTTGCCGCAGAACTTGCAGAGCACGACGTTGCCGGGCTCCACGGCGGCGAGGTCGAGGTCGAGCGGGTGCTCGTCGTGCGGCAGGTAGGCCAGGCCGGCGGGCGGCGGCGCCGGGCCGGGCTCCAGCAGGCCGAGGGGCGGCAGCGGCAGCGCGCGGCCCAGCACCGCCTCGCGGAACTTGAGCGACTCCAGCGAGTGCGACAGGATGTGGCGCGTGAGCTTGCTCTGGTGCGGGAAGCCCGCGCCGCAGTACATGCACGGGTACACGCGCCCGTCCCCCGCGCCCGCCCCGGCCCCTGCCCCTGCCCCCACCGCGCCCCCCTCAAAACTCTCCTGCAACCACAAAAAAGAACATCAACTTCTTCTCTGGCCGCGATTAGAGCGCAGGCCCCTGCGGTCGAATCGCGTGCGCTCGCATCTTTAAACTCTACTCGACTACGTCTAAGAAAATTTTAACTCCGATCGGAACGTTCCTCTCGTCGACTGTTTGACGTTATTTTTTTTGCATTGCACCGGACGCAAAGTCGAGAAGTTGACGCTCATTTTTGTTTGGCGGGCGCAGGACGGACGGGGCGCGGGCGAGGGCCCGCCGCGCCTCGGCGATGCGGCGGCGTATGATGGCGGAAATCAAATATATTGAAATATATATATGAACAAAAACGACCGTGGCCAAAAAACGAAGGTCAACTTCTTGACGGCGAGGCACAGAGAGGGAACGCACGTTTAGTAGCATAGCGCGTCGACTCGGCGCGCGATACGAGATAAAACAATAAAAACGCCGAGGCGTCGCCCGTCCGGCGTCGCCCAGGATCGACTTTTGATCGCTTCCGGATCGCGCGTTAGTCGACGGTCAGATAAACACATAAAGCGTGCTCTACGAAAAATAAGTCAAGCGGATACAAATAAATAGCATGCGGCGCGCGTCCCGTCGGATTTGCGGCCGTCGAGGCCGCAAATCCGACGCCCGCGCGTTTTTAAACGACTCGAGCGGGGCGTTAGGGCGCTCTCTCGATAGTATTAGTGGACGAACGAGTCGAAAGGCGCGTCGGAGGCGTTCGACCCTCCCGGGGCGCCGACCGCCGCGTCTTGCGACTCGTCGAGAATAATGCAAAAGGACTTACGGACTCTTGGAGAGGATGTCGATACTCCGAGGAGCTTTCGCCGCAACTCTTGTCATCCGTCTGCCGATCCCAGTCTACTTCCTTTTTTAACGACTGAAAAACACCGAATGCGACATGAATTACGAGGCGGATTAGATACGATTCGATATATTTGCGATTATTCACCAGCGGTACTTGCTGAACCGGCGGCAGCCCCGAAGGCCCCGCCACGGGCTCTCCGACGACGCCCAATCCCGACGACGGCGCTCCCAGTCGCAACTCTATGGGATTGCACGACATCATTGAACTATTGTTATTAGTATTTATGCTCATATTTAAACCTGAAACGGTAAAGATGCCTCTTTAAGTATTATCCAAATTAAACGATCGTCGGGGACGTAATGTCAAGACTCAATAAACGCAACTTGTCAGGAGATAGTTTTTAATTCTACGGCGGTTCCTCGATCGGTGCGACATCATCGAAGTGGGGACAAGCGGAACTAGTTGTTGGAAAAATAAATTATAAAAAAACAACATCGATCGAATATTCAATAAGCTATGAGATATTTTACGTCGGGGGACGACTCGGGACGTGTATACAGGCGGGTCCCCGATCGCGCGATAAATCGAGTCGTCGGGGGCTCGGAACGCGGACAAAACTTGAACGAAATCCGGCGCGACGACGATCGCGGCGTCTCTCTATCTCGGATTGCTCCCGAGGCGGAGGACGGAGAAGGCGGCCCGAGGGTTCCCTTGCAAGTTTCGAGGCGCGCGTTCCGAGGGATCGCGTTCTTGGGGTGTCGCGCGACGAAGGGCCCGCCTGTATATCGATACTCACGCGCGCTTAGCAATGAAATCGGTTTACCTATGTTATCACTATGTCCGCAGTTTGAATTTAACGACGAGATATCGTCTTCCGGTGAGCTGGTCCGCATGGCTTCGTCGGGGGGCTCTTCCTTCCCGCCGGGGTCCCTTATCGGCGGTTCGTGGAGCGAATCGTGCCTGGTTTCGTGTCTGGTTTCGTGCCTGGTCTCGTGCCTCGCCTCGTGCCGCGGCTCGTGCCTGGCCTCGTGCCGCGGCTCGTGTCGCAGCTCGTGTCTCGATTCGTGGGTCTGCTCGTGCCTCGACTCCTGTCTCATCTCGTGCCGCCTGTCGTGTCTCGAGTCGTGCCTCGCTTCGTGTCTCGGCCTCCGAACGTGCAACAAGGGCGAAGTCCTCGGAGGACTGGCGTCCTCTCGGGTCGCGGTCTCCGGCGCCGCCGGAGGAGTGGGTCTCGCCAAGGCGAGGTCTTGGGGCTGCATCGACGCCGCGGACTCGGCGCCCTCCACCTCCATCGACGTGCTAGAGTTCATGTTTGTCATTTCGGCGAGTCCTTTGACTTTGAGACTTTCGGCAGTTTTGAGCAGGGCCGACAGTTGACAGTATTCTACGTTGACTTCGCCCTTGTACATGAACTCGATCAGCGTCCGGAGTTCCGCAAAGTGCACGTCTTTCAGTATGACGATGGGATGGCGCGAAGGGTGATCTACGAATAGTGTCTGGAAGTAGGAGGAACAAGCCGAGAGAACGACCTGTCGGAATAGAAAAATAAAATCAGTTCGATCGTATATATATTATTGTAATTAGAGGGAATCGGCGATTGTGACCTTGTGCGCTCTGATGGAGGCGCCCTCGGAACAGGCTAACGTGACGTCAACCAGGCTCTCGTCCTGCAGCAGTTGACTGAATACTCCCAGCAGGTTACTTTGATGATTGTTCCACCTCAGGCAGTAGTGCTCACTTCCCATGTCTGAGCTAGCTCCCGCCGCTGAAGACAATAATACAACGTTAATGGCGACATAGACAACAATTATTCCTTATTTCTATAGAAAATTTAGTAATAAAATAAATAATTCATATAGGAAGCCGGCGCCAAATAATTTCGCTAGTCAGAAATAATAATTCTGAGAACGTATTAATTTTTTTGTTGAAATACTGTATTTCCAGCTCACTGTATTTTGGACAATATTTATTTTGGTTCAATTCTCGGATAAGCTTATTGAACCAAAAAGAATAGTTGAGATTCAAACCGAACATAAATATTTATTTTTATGTTATACCAATAGATGGCAATGCTTTATATAAAATATTCATACAAATATATTCAACAGGTGGAATGTCAAAAGCACATGGCGTGCTTCCTACATGCAATACAAATATATTATCGCATATTAAATTTGACAATTCGAAAATTACCGCGTAAAATTGTAAATGTGCGATTTTTGCAAATGAAATAAATAACATAAATTGCATAAATATTCGGCATGACGAATTTCACGCATGTATTCGTGTGGTGGGCGAACGGAATCGCAAACAATGTGACTCTAATGCAAATTATTGGCTTTTTGCGATAATCGCCCATGTAATATTTATATTTTACATTTCGCGAAATCCAATGTGCATACACGTGCCTGCCGATATTATTGTGTTTAATGTCTCGTTTAACTGTGAAATATTAATATTTGCGATTACAATATATCGCCACAAATTCCAACAATATCCATGAAAATCTTAATTTATGCTTCTGAAAAATATATTCTAGTATATTAAAAAAAAAATGTTCGCACGATTAATAAGAGACGTAGCTTTTGATTATAATATATTAATATTATAAAAAACCAGATCATGGCCTCATGCATTGGGAATTTCTAGACAACTCTTTGTTACGATGGTGTCATCTACCTACATCCACGTGGACCAGCTACACCGTGGTCAACCAATCAAGCACTGATTGTCCACGATGTTGATCAAGCACAGTAATCATGCGATAATACGTTATATAATTAAAAAATATAATAGTTACGAAGGTGATTTAAATAATTAACCTCACTCAGATGCTAGAATATATTTGAATCAACGTTAGATAAGACAAATACATAATTTTCGAAATATCCCTCAATTAAGGAGTGCTGGCAGTTCTCCATGGACAGAATCTTCAATATTCTTTGAGATAAAACAATACTTTATAATGAAAAAGAGGTTCTGGACAGGAGGGAAAAATGGAAGTCAAACGAATGGCTATAAAAAAACCGAGTCGGTACAATATGGGACGTCTACAAGAGCCGTAGAGCATAGTTCAAAGTACTTTTAGATTTCTCACGAGACGGTATTAGAATACTATCAGGAAAAGGTTCAAAGATCATCAGCACTTGCTTGTTAGAATGAGGTGCTTGAAGAATTGAAACCCAAATTCAAAACATTTCGAGTCCTCTACAAGGATGTTATCACTACAAGGATCCAAAATAATTACTGAAAAGGTTTGCAAATTATGCGGAAATGATGCAGCTAACATTCGGACAAATTTTTGGTGGTTAATTAAGTAATGCTGGGGATTTTTACTTTAAAAATAAAAATAAGGGTAGTCGTCGTGTTGTGTTCGACGATCAAAAATTCAAAATAATGCAGGTTTATCAACAAAGATTTAGTCAAAAACTCTGGTGACAAGAGAATTAGGAATTCTTCAGCGCAAAAAAGGGTTCTTGACTGCGTTATTTGAAGCCTCATCTATAGCTATAACCGTTTTTTGGAGAAATTAACAACTGGAGATGAAGACTAGATACTCTATACTAATTTTAAGTGACAAAAGATCAGATGAATCCTCAGGGATGTTCTTAAATCATTGTTTAATCAAGTCTTATCAATACAGAAATAATGCTCGGTGTCTGGTGAAATTTTTAAGGTATAATTTACTATGAGCCTTTAAAATCAGGCGAAACCGTGTCTATAAATGAATCGGGTGGTGTTTCGACATTCACTCTATTCCCCTTAAAAAAATCCATAGCTCAACTCCGAGCTTACGGCTGGCGATTTGTATGACCCGTATCAGAAGAGGCTAGAAAACTTGAAGGGTTATCATCGTACCTCTGACCGAAGACCAGGACCGAGGAATATGGCGTAGTGGTAGTGAGGACCCGCAACGGATCAGGGGCCACTTTCAAGTCAAGAATAGGGAAGAATCACAGCCAAGTTGTTTTGTTGCATGATAATATAGAATAAAAAATGTTAAAATACCGCCATTAATTAAGTAATCGGCTATCCAGATCTGTTAATCTTCCGCATCTGGAGAGGGTTGAAGAGATTCTTTATCTCGGATCACTACTTACGAGTAACGGAAATTGTGAGCCGGAGATAAG
>JAGXCT010037177.1:163287-236339 GCA_022495035.1 Philopotamus ludificatus | reverse complement strand
AATTAATTACTATTTCGTTAAGATAACTATGGATTTAAACGTTAAAGATTTATTTAATTAGACAACTAATTTGGATTATATATGGTAGGTATCTCTAGCATATATTTCATCTCATTAAATCTTGGAATCAATATTTATTCAGTGTTAAAATCTTAACTTCGCGGTTCACATGCAGGATCTCGAGTTTTTGAAGTATGCGGATGAAGCCGTCGTTGTAACTGTTGAAACAGGAATTTGCATGTATTTCGCAGAGAGCACTGCTGTTTGTGCAGAGTTCGACAGCAAGACGTTTAAGGATTACATAAAGTTTAGAGTTATTTGATATTACACAATTAGTTAGCGGCGTGCTTCTGACACTGCACCAGAGATGGCTGCATGGATATCGAATTATCAACTTTACTTTTACCCCGACAGTTTGCGACACCTGATGTTCAACCTGATCCAATATACATCAAAGTTATTTCAGGATAAAATGCACTGCTGTAATTAACTGAAACTATCCGCGTATATGAAAAATGAGAGAGATAAAAAAAAAATCTAAAATAGTGTATGGATGGTCGGCTTAAAAAAAAACATTCTTCCACTTGTCTGAACGTGATAGAGTCTCAATCGACTCTATCAGATTTTCTCACTATAAATTTTCCAATCGGTGGTTTTACAGATTTATTTGTTCCATATATATCTCGTGGCACTTTTATTGCGATAAATCTCATGCGATGTCTGCTTGACGCAAATAACGTGCTCATATTGTGCGAGGTAAGACGCAGTAAATAATATGTAGAACCTGTTGAATGAGAAAAATTGAGAAAGGAAGTCCATCGGTATTATCAGATTATAATAAATATTTTTTTAAATATATATTATCTTTTTCAGTAGTATTAAATATTTTATCACACTAATTTAAAGAATAAATGACGTATAATTAATTCTCTTTCACGCATTTTTAATTACCACGTTTCAGATTTACATGTTACAGTTGACTAAACATAAACAATAATAATTATGAAGAAAAAAATATCAAAAACGGCGGTTCGAAGACAACGGTGTCGTCCGAAGGGGGTCTACTTATAGTGGAAAATAGACTCCAAGCATTTCGAGTCAAGTTATTGATGAAATTTTAAGAATAAAAATCGTTATTCATGATATGCTTCAAAATTTGGTCAATATTTTGGATTTTTTTACTAATCAAATATGATGTGGCTACGTAGCAACAGTAGCGAATATTGTTTTTATTTTTTTTCGCAATTGCGGACAATAAAGGTCAATAATTAATAATAAAATTTAATCTTTAGCCTTTTTTAGACAAACACAAAAAGTTTATGATGTGTAGGATTTATATTAAAAGAGTTATTCGAGAAAAATCAAAACTTGGGGTCCCGAATAGACCCCATCGGCACTTAAGATGTGTTAGTCAGTCACTTATTTTATTATATTTTGAGAACATTTGATCTATTGACGTAAATTTTCTCTAAGATTAATTCATATTTCATTTTTAATATTTTGAATACATAATTTAAGGTTGTGGCAAAAATTTAAGAGAAGAAAATCAGAAATCTAATAATCCGATGAAGGAGAAATGAGGTACAGCCCGGAACTCTGTAAACTGCGCAAGTCCAATTAGTTCATAATTAAGATTGATATTTTATTAATAAATAAATGATTTAGTTTCAGATCGATTTGAACAATTATTTATTTAGATTTTTAATAAATCATATAATAATTTATGTAATGCTCCAATTAAATTCCTAACGCTACAATTAAAAATAGGAATGGATAAAGGAAAGGTAATAGTATTAATTTCCAAAATAAAATATTAATAATGTTTTCTTTACAAAGTTATACAGTGGCTAAAATATTTGGGGGTGCAAACTGAAATTAACAATACTAAATAATATTAATGGATAATAAAACTTCATAGAATCTAAATGGGTATTAATTTATATCTATTAATAGTAGTATTATAGAATTATAGTCATAATAATTTAAATTATTAAAATAATATATGCAAGTAAATGAGACAAAATAAGCCCTTAATATCTTTAACCCTATAACAGTTTAATAAAAATAATATTTACTATAACTAAAATGTTGATTTTTTTTATTCACTAATTTTGTTTTAAATATTTTTTTAAAGCTCTGCCCGTCTCCCAGACGTACTTAGCATTATTTGTACCTGAATCCTTGTCCGTCTCTCAGCCGTACTAAACACTTAAAGGGAAAATTAAAAAAATAAAAGATAAGCCAATAATTAATTACCATTTTGAGGTATTATATAATTATTAGTATGTATTTTATTAAAAATATGTGATATTAAATGATTTTTATAGTAAATATAATATATTAAATTATATTTGTAATGAAATATAAAAAAATTAAATATAAATGTTTTTTATATGTATTTTAATGCAAAATTAAATCAGGGATAGGAAATATGTAATTGGATAAGCATGCAAAAATTGATGTATAGGTAAGCTGCCCGGAAACATTCGTATTATTCTGGAATTCTCATGTAAATATTAGGAATTCTTAACATTCCTAACCTGGCCAGAATGATAAATGCTGCAATTATTTTAAATTCGCGAGCTACATATGGACAGCATTTAACTGTAATGATAATATATACGTGCAAAACGCTATTAATTTATTCATTCGTATTATATTTGGTCATAACAACATCAATCTCAACCACAACGCATAATAATATTTTTTTAAACGAATTATTTAATCATAAAATACCAATTTCTATATATGTGCATCTAAATTCGCGATGAGTTTAATATTTAAATCCGTCCACGATTTTAGCCACCGCCCCTAAAAGCTTTTGTTGCCAATTAACAGTTTCACAAACACGTCTAAATATCTGTCTATATAGCCGTGACAGTCGATATAAACGTGGGCCGTTCCTGCGATTTTCCATCTCGCAACGGAATATTCCATTCGCCTGCGTCACGGAAAATTCTAGATGTAAAGCCCTAGTAACCGCCGATCGCTCAATGCAAATGTGAGTAAATCAAAAAATTTTCACCAGACGGCAATTCGTCGCGAGCGAACCCGAACGGTATGGTCGGATATTTTATTTTTAAGGCCGATTGATGGACGTCCGGTTCAAGCAGATGGCGGGTATTTGCGACCGCGGATCGTCCCGGATCGCATCATACGCACAAATTAAACGGTTGCACAATTAATTGCGGTCGCAGTGTGATTCGCAACATTAAATTGTTTTAATTACAATCTGTTTTACATCAATTATTTCCATTTGACGTACTGTACGGCCAACATATTGAATTTGCGGCCGCTTTTACACGCGGGACAGGGACGCCGCGCTGTCGGATGCTGGGAGAGCGAGCGGGATGGCCAAAGTGGGACAGGGCGTGTAACGCTGGCATCAAGAGGGGTGATCGGGCGGGGGGTGACAGTGGGGTAGGGCGGCGGGGTGAGATCAGGGGCGAAGGGCGGCGGTGTCGGGGAGGGGACGGGGGCGGGGGCGGGGGGCACGTGCACAAGGTCAAGGCTGGCGCGATTGCATTTTACACGGCGCGGCGCCAACCAGCCCGGCTACAGAGTGTTCGCGAGCGCGTTACAAAGTGTTCGCGAACACTTGACATTTAAATTTGCAACGAATTTTCCCCGGGAAATAATGTACGCAGCGATTGGCTCGATGCAATAATTTCTAACCAATCACAACACGTCAAGTTGAACTATGATATGATTAAAATGTATTGATATATCAAAGGCTAGAGCTGATATTGACACTTTTGCTAGGCAAGTGGTATTTCATGAAGTCATTAATATATGTGCACAATTATTATATTATCAATTTTGCAATTAACAATAATTTGAGCGAATATCAACTACAATACTTCAGAAATCCAGTTATAGGTTAATATTGCACATATTGGGTTGTTCGGAAAGTCATTTCGTTTTTTCCCAACAGAGGACTTAATTATATTTTTTTACAGCAGTGTAATCATTATATATTTTGACAGCTGATATAGCAAGGCTTGCTTGTGAAAAACTTCGATTGATTCTACGGCAAGATTTTGGTGGGTTTTTCATTTTTCAAATATGGAAAATGAAAAGCAGCATTTTCGGTATATTTTACTTTGAAAAAAAGTATCCGATGTGTATGGAGACGATGTATCGACAGAACGCCTGTGCCAAAACTGGTTTACAAAATTTCGATCCGGAAATTTTGATGTTGAAGATGCACCACGTTCTGGAAGACCAGTTGAAGCTGATGAAGACACAATAAAAGCATTAATTGATGCAAACCGGCGAATAATAGCTCGCGAGATTGTTGAGAGATTATATTGATCGAATTCGACAGTTCATGATCATTTGAAACGCCTAGGTTTAATCTCAAAGCTCGACATATGGGGTCCTCATGTTCTTACGGAAAAAAATTGTACCGTCGCGTTGACGTCTGTGATTTGTTCTCATACGTCAAGAAAATGATCCATTTTTGCCGCGCATCATCACTGGGGACGAGAAATGGGTAGTCTACAACAATGTTAAACGCAAGAGATCATGGAGTAAAAAAGAAGAACCGGCTCAAAGCACTTCGATAGCTGATATTCATCAAAAAAAGGTGATGCTATCTGTTTGGTGGGATTTCAAAGGAATCGTTTTTTAGCTTCTACCGGACAACACAACGATGAATTTTGAAGTGCACTGTCATCAGCTGGACAAATTGAATGATTCACTTAAACAGAAAAGGTCAGAATTGATCAATATAAAAGTGTAGTGTTCCACCAAGATAATGCGAGACCTCATACAAGTTTGTTAACTCGCCAAAAGCTTTTACACCTTGGATGGGATATACTGCCACACCCACCATATTCTCCAGATCTGGCACCTTCTGATTATTATTTGTACCGGTCTCGTACATTTTTTTTTCAATTGCTGCTTTTAATTCTTTCAGTGTTGTCAGTTTTCTGGCGTAGACTTCATCTTTAACCCTTTATAGGGCAAAAGCTGAAATTGGTTAATATATTAACCAGTCGCTTTAAGGTCTATATTTCCATGAGCGCCCATAGAAATGTCAACCTTAGTAACGGAATATTTTGTCAAGAACGCTTTTAGGTTAATTTATTGTTATTGACAATTAGTATTGTCAATAACAATAAAAAATAAAAAAAAATCCAATATAATTAATTTCCCCTATAAAAGGTTAAGGTATCACAAGTAAAAGTCCATTGGCGTGAGGTCTGGGGAGGGTATTTTCTGAGACCTTTTTGTCTAAGCCATCTGTTTGGATGATTCTCATCAAGATATGCTCTTACAACACGATGATAGTGTGGAGATACTTCATCCTGTTGTAAATAAAATCGTCGGATTAATACGGTAAATTCAAGTAATTGGCACTAATGTATATTTTTTTTGGGACATCCTGTGTTTAACGATTATCCATAATCACTGATAAGCTTTAAAGTCCCATTTTCAATGTTAGTTTGAGTTTAATGACCAACAAAATGAGATTATCCAGTCTGGATTTTCCGATTAAGTTTATTTTTCAGGTTTTTATATGTTTAACCTACTCTGATACCCTCCACAATATTGTTGAAAAATTTGTTATAATTATATAAATATATAAAATTTATCTGAATATTTAGTTTCCAATTTCTTTTGCCATTGATTGGTGGACATTTAGATGTGATGAAAGCAAATCTGTACGGGTTCGAATGTGTCAAGATTTAATGAGATTAGAGGAAAGTTCAACATTTCTTCGACATCCTGTGATAGAAACTTGAACCAATATCGGAAAACAGTGGCCTTCTGAAGGGATGGTACCATTGGCAACGCCTAAACTCAATCTAACTATCAAAAAGGTCATTTTCTTAGTACGGTGGAACTGAAAAGGAATTATTCATTATAAAATTCTTAAATATGGCCAGTTAATATCTATTTAAATAAATGAAGTTGATTTGAAATGCTTGGGGTGTATTTTTCATTATAAATAGACTCCCTTCGTTTCTCCCTGGTTTCGAGCCACTGTGGCGGATCGGTAAAAAATAGGTTTCTTTATTGAATATTCTGGAACTTTTTCAATGAATTTTTTTATCGTTCCAGATTATTACAATAGAACTATGCCGGTATATTTTAGAGTGACATTATAATTATATTTAATAATAATAAGTTTCATAATTTGATGAGATCATCTCTCAAATGGGGATAGTTTCAATGACGAATATATGCGGAGTCGCACTAAGAAAGTCTTCTCTTGAATATAAAAGCAAGACGAAGCCAGTCAACTTCTTCATTTTAGTCACGAAGTTCAATCCTGAACTCTCCACGGCGGTGATTAAACTGCAACATGCACCACTCGGCATCCCGACAATACGTCTCTCAATTTTCAGGATATTTGCATTGAACAAAAAAAAGAGTAATAATTTATTTTCACCATAAAATGATACAATTTGTATCGTCGCACTATATTGTATCTACAATATATGTTCTATCCTCAATCAAAAGGCAGAGTGGATAAGATAGGACGGCTGGAAATGGAGAGAAATCTTCACCAAAGTTACAATATGGTTGAATTAATTAGAAACGCATTCAACTACGGAAAATTTGTAATTCAATACAGCGATGCATTTGAACTTTGATATATTTACATTCATTAGATATATATCATTACATTATATATGATTTTAAATAATATATTGAGTTTGTTTAGATGGAATTAAACTCGAATGCCCTCTAATTTGTGTATATTTGCGTTGTTTATTTGAGATCCGATGGACTGAGATGTGTTTCCACTCTTATTATCTTATCAAGCACGAAACTGAATAGTATTTAATTAATCCCCTTTGAGAGGTTTTACGGTGGTGGTGATTCCATAACGTGGAGATAGAGGATATCGATCTCAGCCATGGCCCTGGGCACAGTTTGCTCGGGGATGTTGCAAACGCACCCAGCCCTCCCAGCTGATGCACCCGCCTCCCTTGCAGCCCCCCCAGTGCTCCGCCCCACCTGGACCCCGGCAGCCCCCCTATCTGGGCCTCACAGGGTGACACTGCAATGTAGGCTGTATTGAATTTAAACCTGTTCGGAATAACATATGGTTGCGTCATAAAGTATCAATGAACAAGAGCACATTTAATTAGAGTATTGCATTAGATGAAGCAAGCGATTCCTGCTGGGAGTATGGGAAATCTTATGCGGAATTGAATAAATAATCAGTCGTATTGAAAGCTGAATAAATTATATATTTTTTTCAGTGCGATGCTGCTGAATAATAATTGATATAACGTACGTGTCAGCTAGAGAGTAAATAGAAATCCGAGTTAATGAAATGAATAATATTTTCCAATCAATTACATACATAAATGAAATATATCACTGTGGGGGTTGGCACGTGTTTCCTTTATGGCATTGAAACCATAAAAGATAAAAGGTCACATCATTTTAGTGATTATATACGAGATTTGATCAAAAATAGGCGAAATAATTGTCATTTTTCATCGTTATTATGTAGTTTTTGTATATTTTCTTTTGCATTAATTACACATGTAAAAAAATCGCATCATAAATAAAATAAGCATCCAATAGATACCGATGTCAAGATACGCCAAGAACAAATGTAACATATCCAACAAACATCCGTCTTTTATTAAACCTTGTACAACATTTTCACGAGGCGGTACAGAATTATGGAATAGACGTTGCAATGTAAAGGTCAAGAGTCCACTTTCAACGTAATTAGTGCGATAAGGTCTAACGGTAGCAAATATATAGCAATATCCGTCGTATAACATCAAATTTATATGTTTTATAGTAATACTGTAATTTGCAAATTTATGCTTTTTATTATCGACACGTACGTAAATGTAATACGGTTACGTATAACAAGCTGATATTTAACTAGCCAAATCAATACCGACCGAATAAATGATTGTATTTATGGGATAAATAAAATCGGTACAAATTTGAGGTTATGTACCCAATGCAAGTGATTATATCTATAAAACGTCATTTATATTAAATGAATCAGTAAATAAAATATACGCTTTGATTAAGATCATAATTTTAAAAATATGCTATAAATGTATTACTGCATATTGACGATGTGACGCGGATGGATGAAACGTCAAAGTGACATTTCATTTCAACGTTCATTTAATAACGGATCCTAATACAAAAATATGCGACCATGAATAAATTTAATTACATATATATATGGATTTTTACCGTACGCCGTATAAACTTCAAATAAAATGAAACGGCTTAACATATCGACATTCTAACAATCACATTGCCTTCAAAGGATGTCTCTGCATTAATTTTCATTTAAAAATATTATATTTATTCATAAATAAATTCGTAGTAGCGTTTGCCGAGGCGCTGTTGGTTAGCCGGTTTCCCGTGCCTGCACGCCGTGGCGTCTAAACGGTTAATATATATAGTGGGTTGAATTTTTATGCATTGATATTACAATATTCGAATTGATATATTATTTAGTATATTTTTTATTTTTTACCTAATGAGAGTCCTTGCAGAAAGGAATACTCCATCTCCGTCGGTCCTCGTATTACTTTCTTCAACTACCCAGCCCCTGGAGAAATGCGTCCGCCTTAATCCTGTAGCCAAGGCTTCGATGGTGACCTCTCCAGATTTACTAGGCTCTTCAAACACGGGTCAGGTCGCCGGCCGTGAGCCCGGTTGAGTTGAGCTGTCGCGCAGATGGTAACAACACCCGGATGTGAGTAGGGTTGATTCGTAATTATTTTTTAAGTAGGTTAGGCACTATGGGCATATGCGGTACTAAATCGACCTAGATAGCGGCTCGGCTCTGCAGGATCTATGAAATCATGTTTGACCGAAATCCAACATCACGCGACATCACTCAAGAAGCGTATTAATTCATCACTTCTAAAAATGTATTATTATTATTTAAATGGCCTTCTAACCCGAAGCGGGTCTTTGCCACCTAGATATCTTCTATTCACCTCCCTAGCATCAGCAGAGGCACGTTCGTCACAACCTTGCTGCCAGGAGTGTGACGGTTGTCCTCTAAGTTATCTAGGCTCTTCGAATGCGGTCCAGGTCACCAGCCATAAGTCAAGGAGCTGAGCTGTCAACGCACGGATTGTAACAATAATAATTGTACGAATAATATGACCAATTTGTATTTAATTTACAGTCTCATCGGGTGCTACGGACATCTCCCGTAGCACACAAGTCACTGAATTACACGGATAGCGGCTTGGGCTCCTCTTAGTCCACGCAATCCACGGAAATATTATTTAGAATTAATTGACAAATGCTTGGATTTTGGCCTCGTTTTATAATTATATTCGTGTGTCAGGTATTTTAGTTTTGAATTAATTTAAATAAAATACAGTAAGTCCTCGACTTCCGCGATTAATTTGTTCAGAGGCCTGTACATAAGAAAACATGACAGAAAATATTATTTATTCAGGTACTGTAATTGTACACGGTATATTCTGTGTGCATATTGCACAAAAGAGTATATACAAGTAAAAAGCAAATCGCACAAAAAATATACCTACGTGTATTTACACGTACAAACTATGTGAAGTACCGATCCAGTATTATTTGTCTTCTTCTGAAAAAATATCTTCTAATCTCTCGTCCTTAAGTTCAATCAATACGTCGTTGATCATTTCTGTCGAATGGCTGTTAATCAAACTCACGAAACGTTCTTCCTCTATAATTAAATTTAGTTATTTAATCATTTCGACATAATTTCTTATAACTACGTCAACTTTTTCAGTTTGTGTATTACAATCCTCAATCAATTGGGGGATGAGCTTATTCCATATGTTACTCATGGTAAATATTGAAATTTTAATCAAGTATGTTGCACTCTTCCCAAAATTGCATTAAAGATTTTCTATTCTGTTTATAAACAGCTAATGTATTTTGCAGCTAATTATTTTTAAATGGATGTATTACACCTTGATTAATTGCTTAAATAATATAGGTTGTATTCGGAGGAATTAATATTATTGTTTTATTTTTATGATAGTCACTAGGTGGATGATCCGGTGCATATTTAACTAACAATTAAAATCTTAAATGCTCGATTACTTTCAATACAATATTTTTCTACTTTTTAAAAAATATAATGGCGAAATTATTCCAAAATCTAACAGAAGTCATTCAATCTCTTCGGTTAGATTTCGCTGAGATATATAAGATGTGGTTTGATTTTGCAATCTCCAGCACCATTTACTCCTAAGGTAAAGATTTTTCTTGTTGGTATATGTATTACCGATTTGGCATTTTTTCAAAAATCCATCACGGCGGCTCAAAACCAATCGTGACGTCCGAAGGGGGTCTATTTATAATGGAAAATCGACCCCCAAGAATTTCATGTCAAGATATTGATGAATACGTTTTTTGTAAAAAATGGACTATCTAATATATGCTTCATGGTTTCATCGATATTTTGGATTTTTTTACTTATGACGCGTAAATAACACGTACACCTGACGATGTCCCGCCGCAGACTGAGGACACGCCACCGGTAAACCGACCGCCAAATTCTCGCGGCATATGTCACTAGTATACGTTTCACTCGCACTTGGTACATCGTACCGGATGCGAGTGAGAAAAAACATCGCGCTTTTAGCTACAGAAGCGAATATTGTTGGTTTTATTTTTTTTCGCATTTGCGAACAATAGAGGACAATGTTTATTTATAATATTTATTCTTTCGACTTTTTTAGACAAATACAAAACATTTGTGATATGTATATGATTTATATTAACACGTTTACGTGCTTTAGTGATTTTTGTCGGAAAAGTTGTATATTCCCAATCTATTTTCATTAGCACTTTACGTTACCTGACTTTTGAAGTTCGAGTGATAATGTTTTTCATAAAAAAATTACAAAGCATATACCGAGAGTTACATTCAAAGTTTTTTTAACGTTCTAGAGTGGACCCCAAAGTATTCGATGCTCGTAAAAATCTCATCATATCTTTTGATATTTCCGACTATGTATTTGGTTTGAAATTATACATATGTTGTTTATGTTTTGATTGCCTCTTTTGTTTCGATGACATTTCAGTTCAAATTGTTCTTTTGAAGTTAGTTTTTTTTTCAAACTTTTCACTTGATTTAAAGTGTATTCAATATTTTGAAAGTTATGACATTTTTTGCAAACTAATATATTTAACGGGAAAATTTTTTGCCCGCACGTAATGTGTTAAAAGAGTTATTCGAGAAATATCAGAAACCTGGGGTCTCAAATAGATCATGGGCACGGCTAGGGATCCTTATGTTTTATAAATTCTCGTAGAATAAGAACTTAATGAAATTAAACGCACTTTAAAACCATCAAACTATCCGTCGTTTGCATTAAATGCATGGTTATCAACACTATAACAGTTTTTATCATTTAGATCCTAAATAAAAACTCAATGCTTTCTCCTGTTTAAGTACAAGTCGAGGACTTATGACAGATAAAATGCATTTCTACAATATATCTTTAGTTTTACTTAGATAAAAATTCATATGAATGTATAGAATATAATATATTTATTGTGTTTTGTATGAATGCAGAAGTACATGGTGTTTATGTCTCTATTTCTCGAAAGAAACAAAGAAATAATTCAGATTTCAGCTAGACTGACTCCGGAGCCAATGTGCGTTGAACTATAAATAAGTTTAAAAGTTTATCACACGAACGTAATGCTAGTAAGTTTACACAGTTTGTCGGTGTGTATCGGAGAGATTAAATTCGCACCAGAAATTGAGGCGAAAGGTTGCGGTTGAAGGCTTCAGAACAAATATTGTTTCTGGCAAAGTTTCTCTCAACAAAGCTTTGCCTCTGGAGGTAATAAGCTCATCACCTTTTTCTGTGTGAGCGCGGCTATACTTTTTGCGTTTGAATGTTTAGTATAAAGCGTTTCATTTTTCAGCACGTAGCTCCTTATGAACGGAGAAGAGTAATTACAGCCGCTTTATCCGTTCACCTTTAACCCTCGGGCGAATTGATAGCACAACTTGTATATTCAGTCTGAAACATGTGATTTTTTTTTTGTAGAAATATTTTCATATGTGCATATTTTAATATACAGCCATGTCTTTTTTATGCGTTCCATGCATAGATCGCATTAAAAACATCGCGAATTAATATGTTATATAATATATATCGCAATCGGTTATTGCCAAATGAGATTATTATAATTTTTATGCAGCGCTGGGCCTTTTGTTAATTGTTTTTATGCATCTCATAGCACTATTGACACAATAGCTGAGTTCGCTAACGACCGAAGTACGGAAGCTGCTAATTAATGCTGAAAGCATTTCAGCACGGCATAGTTACCGCGCGACACGTACAACACTGCCCTCTGCCGTCAACATACCGACACCATTTCCGAATTACCAACTTCTGGTCAGGTCTTGTTGGACTCTTTCCAAATGCAATTGCTGAAAATCCAGTGAACCTGACATTGCGGTGGTTCGATAATAACATAAATGTAAAATTCAAAGTTTCGCCGAATGATAAAATTGCGTATTTGTCATTGAAACTTATTCAATTTCACGAAAATTAATCTATTATGAAAGATTCTGAAGATTTTGCGTTGAAAGCACGCCGAGGACGTATAAGTTTTGGGATCGTGACACTTGAAATGCTTCATTGTCTCGTCAGCGCTATACAGACATCTTTATTCAAATTAAAATTTTTACGGCAACGAATACACCCAAGCCTTGTATAACATGGTTTTATACAACACGGGCACATTATATATTTATACAGCATGGTTTCATAAATTGTGAAATATTTTTGCATAACACGCTTCATATAACACGGTATCAGGAAAAAAAATAATGATTAATAAATAATAAACATGCATGATTTGTAGTATTTTGTAGATTCTCAGTACATAATATAAAAACTCGACGAGAAATTACGTCGGCTGACATAAAATCTACCCAAAAATTTATTCCAGAATTCGCCGAAATTATAAAAAATAAAGGCTACACATCAGACCAGATATTCAACGCGAACGAAACGGAATTGTACTGGAAAAGGATGTCTCATCGAACCTACATTTCAAAAAGCGAAAAAGGTGCGAGAGGATTTAAGGTGGCGGAAGAAAGAATATCTTAATAAAATTATTCTGGAGAATTCATAATGAAGCCCTTGTTTATTAATTGGACTTTAAACCCCCGAGCACTGAAAGGTTGTGACAAAATGAATTTACCTGTTTATTTGACAGCCAATAAAAAGGCTTGGACCACAAGTATTATTTTCAAGGATTGGTCTTACAAATGTTTTATACCTGATGCAGAAGCTTATATGAGGAAAATCTTGTTTTTAAAATATTATTGATACTGGACAATGCACCAAGACATCCGATTTAAAACATTCTAATGTTGAAATATTATTTTTACCACCAAACACTACGTCTATAATCCAGCCTTTGGACCAAGGAATAATTTCAACATTTAAAGGGTATTATATTCGTCGAACATTCGAAAAAATATTAAATTATATCGATCAAGATGAAATTTTAACAGTCACACAAACTTGGTAAAAAAATTCTATTCGAAATTGCGTCGATATTGTTTCTCGCATCTGTTAAATAAATAAATCAATCGACTTTAAACTTTCTAGAAAAACTGTCCAGAAGTGATTCCTGCAGAAAAATGTTGTACCCATCAATTAACATTTGTCGTGGTGTTGGTGGAGAAAGATTTGATGATATGGATATTCAAGGCTGAATTAGCTACGCGTTTCACTTTAAATACAATAAATGATGGCTTGGGATTAGCTGATAAATTTAAAAAAAAAATATATAGAAAAAGATCCTGTAATGGAAAGAAGTTTGAAGTTCAAGAGGGAATTAGAACAGATCTTGGCCTCTTATAACGATATATGTAAAGATTTATACGTTAAAAGCAGACAATCGCTTATTACAGAATTTTTAGTCTAAATCCAAAAATAACCCAGAGTCCTCTGATGAAGAAAACTTCCAAACGATCTCCAAAAAGAGTCGAACATATGGAATTGTAAGTGATAGCGATGATGAATGAATGATCTATTATATGTTGTTAATGTTTTTTTTCAATAGATACATAAATGTATATTGTTTCGATTATTTATTTAAAAAATAAATAATATTAACTAATTTCGATATTTTTTTGGAACGCAAACCATAATTTTGTATGAACTTCAAACCTCATATAACACGGATTTGTATTACACGACGTTTTTGTGTTACCATATGACAGTGTTATACGAAGCTTAATTTTTATTATTATCCGCGTTATCACAATGTAATAGATGACCATGTATCATGATTTATGCGCGGATTGGGATCATCAGTCTCCGTCAATTGGCGTCATATTGCCGTCAGGCAAAATTCAAATCATCATGTTACCTTAAATTTTAACACAATGCATATAATAAATAATAAATTGTATTGAACGGCTAAATTTGAATTCAAACGTAAATAAAAACAAATGAATAGTTAATTCCAGTTTTCAATGTGGATTCATATACAAATTGTGTCACCACATTCTGTATTTATTTTGTTGTTATTTTATATAAAATTGTGACTTTACCCCATAAATCCATCTGTCTGATGTTATAGGTTGCAGTGGATGTGCGCATATCGTATCGGATAATGAAAGAATCAATATGACCGGATCAGCACTAGATGCATTCAGGTGTAAATATCATCAAAGGCCAAAAACGAGATTTTGCAGGATGTGTACCAAAAAACAAATAAACAAGATCGAACGCTGCTCCTGGGTGAGTCCGTTTTAATTCAGTTGTGTGTTGGTCATTTCCGGGCGGTTTGTTTAAAGACCTTCGGTCATCTTCTTCCGCCGGATATGGTAGCTCTCGGCGGCAAATAAGTCCGACGCTTATAAAAGTCAATTTAACCCTAAACGTTCACCGGCCTTTTCGCTGCATCAATATATGTGTTATATATTTAATATTAATTAAGAAAATAATAGGTTTTTATCCCAAAATAGGTAATAATTATTTTCGATCGAATATCATATTTTACCTTTCGGCTCCATATTATGTTTTTCATGAGAATTTTATCTTATTCTGTATAATTAACACATTGCCTACGGGTCGAATCGAGGGAAAACATGCGATGAGGCAAGACCCATTCTCTGAAATTTGGTAAAACGTCGTTTTTTACAAAAAAAATCATAACTCTTTTAATAATCAAGATATTTAGCCGAAAATTGTATTTCTTGAACATCAACATTTATTGGATAGTTAATGCAAACAAAATATTGCATGTTTTGTTAATAGCTCTTTGAATGCTGAATTTCGAATATTATTTGGTTGATGAGTTGGGTTATTGAGATAATGGCCATAATTGTTATTATCCACAACAGCTATTTTTATACGTCCGAATGTTGAGGAACGTCATAAATAAAAAAGAACAATTACGATATGACATCAGTAAGAATTTATTCATCGAAAATAAAACTAAGTATCCTATCGATAAGAAAATATTAAAAAAAAACCAAACGTTATAATAGATATAGTAGATCAATGCACATAGTATCGGCTGACGACAAAACAAAATATTTTAAGAGTAAAATAAATTCTTAAATGGTGTTAATTTTATTAAACAATTGCCGACAAAAGTCGGCGATTTCTAAACACACTCATTCTTGTAAAAGAGCGATAAAATATTTCTGATAATTAGTTTTATATGCACTCGTATAAAATCTTTTCAAGGTTTGATTTTTTTTGTATTGCTACAACTATCAAATATCTTACCAACATTTTTTTTCTGGTGTCGGCTACCGTGTGATATGCGCGCCCCGGATATACGCAAAAATGCATTTGATGTGGAATCCACGATCCCCGTAAGCAATTCACCTAGAAAAAAAATAATATGTATCTTAATGTTTTATTTAAAAAAGTAAGTAATTATTTTCTAATTATAATATCATGCATACATCCATTAATGCAAGAAAAATCTATTTTTTAATATATTTTGTATAAGCCATATCTTTTTTGTGCGGCTTTCATTCCCAATTTTTGTTATAGAACGTATCAACCGCGTAAATCGAGGGATGAACGTATTGAAATGTGCATATCAATATTATGCTTATCAATAGCTTATCAATATTATGTCAATATGATGCAATTTAATACAAAAAAAGGATTTTTGAAGCAATATTTTTCTTATTATTGTTAGATCGGTATACTGAGATACTCTGTGCTCGATAACTCTCAGATAATTGATAAGATATCCATGTTTCCTAATACTATTAATTGTTTATTGCCTTTTTGTGGATGAAATTTGAGTCTTTGCTTCATCATGAAGCAGTGTTATGGCTTGTAGGTAACGTGTTTATATTTCGATATTGCAAGTTAACCGCGACTGAGCTAAGTTAGTAGTCGGATAGGGTGTCCGACGAAAACTATAAATTCAGGGAATTCTTTATAACACTGGCCAAGGGGCGTGTAAGAAGACGTACCTCCACTTGCACGTTTATAAAACTAATATTTACATGGGTAGTTTGGCACGTTGGGAATTAATTAATTTGACTGCTATCATCCCTTTTAGAATAGTATTTATAAAACAAATAATGTTATTCAAGACAACTGAAATAATATTAACAATTAACCTGTGTCGTGGTTCGACGTTTAGGGGACTATTAATTGCATCTTTATAGTCTTTAAAAAAAATCTTTATCAAATCTTTATATGGGTGAATGGCGCTTTGGAATCTTTCTGTAATGCCATTCATCCATCGTATCAAAAATAAATAAATAAAAATTATCTTTACAGCCAGTCTTGATTCCGCATCGATAACAACTCAAATTAAATAATACATAAATAATTTAATATAACTCATGTTCGATTAGTGTTGTAGAAAAAATGTTTTGAACAGCCTCCGTCGTGTTGTGTTCAATTTGGAAAACATGATACAGTAAATAACGAAATTGATTTTTTTTCTTCTTCATTACTCTTGTCGATTTAGGATTGAATGTATCGTGATTTATTTTTACCTAAAAAAGGTTTAAATATTTCCTCCAGAGGGTTCTTATTGTTTAACAATAAATAAACAAAGATTCGTAAGACAATATTAAATAATCACAATTTCTTATTTGGGCTATTGGCCAACAACACATTATTGATTTAATGTCTAGTTTATCATTCATCCTAATCAATCCCTGATTCATAATTATATATGCAGATTAAATAAGACGTAAAGTCGTAATTATTTAAATTTATACTAATTATTTTGCAGGAAATACTATGACTATTTTACGTATGACGTTCATAATAGTAATTTTATGATATTTTCTTTTATAAATAAATAATATACGTTATTATAATATGAATATATTTTACTGATATCCGTAGAATCGCGTAATAAGCAATTATTTTATGGATAATGCTGATTCTATATTATTAAAAAAATTCTTAGCTTATCGGAATATTATGAATACTTACATAATATTAATATAACATATTTGTCTTAACTTAAGATTTTGTTATATTTTATAGCCAATTTTCATAAACATTGAAATATTGATATTTTTATTACTTCATTACGCTATTATACAAATTCTATAATTGTAAAAGAGATTTAGTAGCAAGACTACAGTTTCCTTTTTGGAAAAAAAAATACATAATATAAATAAAAAATACAGCCAGAATATAATAAGCATCAAATATGGCCAAATGTACCAAAAATTCATCAAATCTTGTATGTGCGTACATTGAGTTTTTGACTCTCAAGTAGCTAACAAAAAATGTGATTAAAGATATGGCTGCAGCTTTTACTCAGATCAGTGATGGAATTCAATAATTTGAAATTATGGAATCAGACACCGATAGTTCTTCGAAGGTCCAGCATTTCATTCCGCAAGTACTTCACTATTAATATGAAATTTATAAATGAAAAAAACAAAAAAACTATACCAAATAACTGAAATCACTGAAAAATTCCAGGGTCATCAACCGATATAAGTATCACGTATGGTGAAAATACTCAAAAATAGTTGTAATAAATATATTATGCATAATTACTTATATAAAAAGTTCGGAAAACAATCGGTATATGGATATTATATTAGGGGAACCCTAAAGAAATCGCTCATTTTTTTTAAATGATTTTTCATATTTGTTTCATTATTAGGGAATGTTTCCCATCTTTTAAAGAAAACTGTCCGGTTTTGAATTTAAATACTCTTTTATGTGGTTTTCAGTTATATTTCGAAAACGTTTTTCTCTTAAAGTGTGTTCTATGGACTTGAATAAAATGTAATCGGAAAGAACAAGGTCTGGGGAATATGAATGGTGTGACAGAACTACCTGATTTCTTTTTCGGTCATTCTTGCTTTATAACGACGTGGTGAAGAATTATTCCTCTTCTGTTAAATTTTTTCAGATGTTTGATTTGAAACATCTGCCGTAATTGTTTTACCCAATTTTAATTATTCGTAATGAATTATTCCTCTCACATTCTATCAAATAAACACAATAACACTTTGGAGTGTTAAATCAGGCTTAGTATGGTCTGGCTCTTTTTTGTTATCTTAGGATAGTATAAACCGATGCGTTGCAAATGTGACTGTATAGAAGACCTTTGATATTTGAGTCTCAAAGGTTGATCTCAATATCTAATCATCAAATTTAGAAGGTCGGCCAGATTCAGGTGCATCTTTTAGATTTCTATTTTCCGATTTAAACCTTTGAAACCTGAACTGACATCTACAATTTTTTAGCACTTTACCATAAATTTATTTAATAGCTTTATTTAATAACAAACCTTACCCTGGTCGAAAAAAAGTAGCATTCAATATCTGATGTGTTCTTCATCAATTTCTGGTTTCGACATTTTACCTTAACAATAATATAAATTTTATTAAAGTTCTAGGTAAAAAAAACCTTAGAGACATGCTTTCTTCACGGTGTCTAGGCATCTTCTGTATACATAATTATATATTTTTTTAAAATTTATTATAGTTCTATTACATTTATTAAATAAATTTGGAACAGGTTATATTTTACATATCTAAATATACGATCGTCCTATATCTCTTGGCCGTTTTCGCACCCATCCTACATTACTGTGGGCACAACTCCGCTTTACGATTGTAAATTTTATTTTATGATCGGAATTCATTCCGGCATTCAGGTGGGGTAGTTCCGCGTTTAATGGATGCCCCGTTGACGATCCACTTTTATTGTCAATATACCTGAGAGTAATTTGATTTTCCGTCATTCTTTTGGTCTTTTCTGGCAAAACTTTGCAGTGCCGACATCTGAATATCTATTTCATTCGGCTGCAGATGAAATCATGCGTTTGCAGAATGTGCGAAAGAATATAAAATTGGCATGCAGCTCCCGTTCGAGTTTGCGAGTGATATAAGATGTTGTTAAACTTTACGATTTGATTCTACGGTAATTTAATTTTTCTTTTTCCGAATACGTACAAAATTTTATTTTTAATAGCTCGTATATGACGCAAAAGACGTGGAATATTATGACCTTCTCTTATATTTGATTAACAATTCTAAAACATGTATTTTGTTACGTAGCAGACTTGTGAATAAATACGGACACGTCGAGGGTTTCCGGAAAATTTAAAGCGAATCAATTAATTGGCTACTGTTTTTTTTGTTGGTAAATTCTACCAAAAGTATATAAAATTGTAGAAAATATTGTTTTCATTTATTATTAATGCGCGATTGAATTTTGCATGAGGCGTAAACGAACTTACTGTAATTTGGTTTGCTGTTTACATATGAAAATGAATTTTCCACAAAATATTTATCAGATTCTGTTTCGTAGAAATATTTCTTGTACATATGAAACATGTTAACAACTCGTACAGTATGATATATGTTAATGCATTATGTCATAATTTCAATGCTATATTAGTTTTATAAAGTGATCGTGTCTGAAAGGGCGGGGTCGTAAAACTGACGTCTAATATACCACCGAGAGTACATCTAGACGTCGGATGGGGACTGATCGTAAAAATTTGGTTGATTTGTCATGAGAATGTCAACTTCTTGTATTTGTAAGCTTTGTTTACTGAAGTTTCTTACATACTATATATTAAAAGCTAAACGTGTTGATCATTTAGAGGTACTGATTATGTCATCTTAAATCATGTAGATAGAAATATAGTAAAATTTCAATATCAATATTCATATTACTGAATATCTGATATAGTAGAGGATTTATTTTTTTATCTTATTTAAGCTATAGCTTGTCTAGAAATTTAAAAATCTTAAATAAAACACTATACTTATATTTTAATCATTGGGTCGTGGGCGGCCCGTGGGTAAAATATTTCGAGGTGCTGCGGAATATTTTATATTAATATATTAAAAATTAAAAAAACTATATTTCGCTCATATTTTATTTAAAATAAAAAAAAAATAAGGTGAGGTAAAAATAATAAATAATATTAACAACAATAAAATAAGTGACAATTGGCACGTGGCGCAAAGAAGCTGTGAATCAGTATGACTGCACTGAGTCGCAGCGTGACATGGCGCTTAGAGGGGAGACCCCCCCTACCTCCCGCTACCTGCCCGCATCCATTCAATACCCGACGCTAGTAGCGCTGATAAGCAGACAGCGCTCTTGCACTATATCGCGCAGAGTATCACTGCCCGCGTATGCACGAGTCGCTCCCAATCTTGCGGAGTCCTCTTCTCCCCTGGCTCATCACCAAGTCGACCCCCGTGAGTTTGGCGTGGCTGAGGATAACATATTTACTGCCCGCGTATGCACTAGATCAATAAATATAAATTATATTTATATTTTCTTAAAAATACTACATTGTCAATAGGCACATCATTTGCCAGCCACGAGACAGTCACTCGCTGAGCGTATGGGCCTTGCCAGACTCCTGATTGGCAGTTGAGGCCATAGGAACCTGAGTTCACACGTGACGTGAGGTCTTCCCTTTCGTGTCCATACCGCAGGGACTCAGTCGTCTTGGTATGCAGTTTTTTGTTAGGAGTTTCCCTCTCTTGGCCATTGCTGGCATTGGACGTGTATATTCTACCTCCTTGGTATCGGATTTCACCGTTCCGACTGTGTCCAGGCAAGTAGAAGGGAGTTTGCCTCGATATTCATTTTCCAATTTTCTAGGCGTTAACTGCTATAACGAGTGTCAAGTTGCAAGTGATTATTAACCCTTAAAACTCGTATTTTTTTTTCAAATGGGGTAGCGCCAACTCGTATTTTATTTCAAGATTTCTTCAAAATATAATTCCGAACATTGATTTAAGAATAAACTCATTTTCTTTCAATATTTTTTCAAAACCAATGTTAAACCAATAAAGAATATCTTAAATTTACTAAATATATCATTTTTAGTTAGTAAACTAGTCATGTAAATATTTTAGGAAGGTTCTAACACAACTGCTAAAATTTTACACTTAACACGGAAAAGTCCTTCGGAAACGTATTAGACATCACTATAGACACTATCTTTTTATAATAACAGTATAACTTGAATTATTACTTACGACCTTCAAAAATATGCAAACAATATAGTGATGATATATTGAAAAATTGCAATTGAAAAGAATACATTTTTGAGTTGCCGCCATTAGCGTGCGTGGCTAAAGGCAGCGTAACAGATCCACTCCGTTTGTAATGTCAGGGGTTGAACACATTTTAAACGTTTTAAACGTGGATTTAAATTAATCAATAAATAAATAAAAATATGTAATTATTATTTTTAATAATACAAAATAACATAAAATATATTGTTTAATTTGTCAGACAAAATAAATAATGTAATTTTGAGAATATTTTATATAAATTATAACTTTTAACATTACATTATATTTTGTGGAAATTGTATATATATACAACTTAAGTAAATATATATCGAAAGAAAATGAACTTAAATATACTGGAAAATAACTGTTGATTAAACTACAATTTATAATTTTTCATGGTATGGTATCTTTTAAAACAATTTCCTGGATGAAGACTTGATTTCTAGTACACGTATCACAATAAATCAAGTGTTTCGTGTCTTCCATTTCCTTTCACATTTCTTTTGAACAACAAACAGTCTTTATGTTTACCCTTATTAAAAATGAAATGAGGATTTTCATTTATACGTTCATCTGTGTCTAATGTTGATGGTCTTCCGCGACTTGAAGAACCTTCTCGAAAATATCCGATAATTTGCATAATAAAGATAGAAACAAATTTTGAGTGCTTCATTGGTTTTTTTATTATTTTTAATTTGTTTTGCCTTATATAATGTATAGGCGTTAATTGAACATTTTTCCAAACCCTAAAAAAACAGTTTTTTCCACCATTTTAAAAATTTATGTAAAAAACAATAATAAGATGCGAGTTGATCTGCTCGATCGACTCCTCGCATGTGTTCTGTATATTTTAATATCACATTTGGTTTCGAAATTTCTACCGTTGTTCCGTCATAAAATATCCCAGATACTACTCGACTTTCTGATGTGTAGAAAGTAGTAATAATTCTTACAATTCTTCTATCCTGCCACGATATTATCATTATTTCGTTAGATCTACAAGCTATTACTCTATTTTCGTCTGTAAATTTATGTATTTTATTGATACCCGGTAAAAATTTTCTATTTTTATTTATTGTGCCTGTGAAATAGCACTTCATTCCTAAAAGTTCTTTTGCCAGAGGCAAACTTAAAAAGTAACTGTCACAGTATACATGGTATCCTTCAGATTTCAAAATTATTATTAAGGATCCATATAAATGTAGAACGATTCATGGGTCACAGGAAGATCAGGTCGTACAAGATGTTCGGTTGAAATGCTGCCATAGTACGGTAAAATGGAGTATATAAAACCATTGGTGGAATCAGCTAACACATATATTCTGATACCCCATTTTGTAGGTTTGTTCTTATTAAATGTGATGAAACTTATTTTCCCCTTAAACTTTACGACGGACTCGTCAATACTTGTATCTATTTTGGGCATATAATAATCTTTAAATTTGGAGTCAATATAAGATATAAAATTGTTGACTTTTTAGATTCTGGTTCTAGGAGTTTGATCGTGTATATTTTTATTTAGATGGAGCATCCAGAAATTTGAAAAATTCTATGTCGTTTAAAAATACTTTAAAAAATGGCATCTTTGGATTGAACTGTTGAGACCAATATATTAGTATATTTTCTACAGGAATCAGCCCCATATAAAATATAAAATGACACCAATAAATGCCGTCATTTCATCAAAATTGACAGGTTTCCAAGTTCTCCGAATTGATCTCGGTGATAATTGTAAATTTGATAACTTATTTATAGCGTACCGATTAGTCTCGTCTACAATTTTGTTTATCTAAATATTGTAAATATGTATTTCTAAAAACAACGTAAAAAAAATAATTTCGATTTTTTATTATATTTTTTTCAATATCTTTCTGATCGTGATATCTGTAAAAATGTATTGTTTTTATCTAGTACAATCAGCATTATTCAAATATTATATTTAAAGTTTCACATAATTTGTTAAAAACAATTATACGCGAATCGATTGTTATGAATCGCTGAATTTAGTAGTGTTCATATAGAGTACGGCCGCCACAATATAATGCTATCTCACTCACACTTATGGACAAAATGCTTGCAGAATAACAGCCCAAGATAGACAAATTATGTCGACGTATTGTCGACGTTCGAGTTGAGAGACGAAATCATGATGTCGACTATATGTCGACTTACGAGTTTTAAGGGTTAACCTTGTCGCGCAATAGTAATCCTCTCTTCGTGGGAAAGATCTCCTCAAAGATAGGTTCTCTAGAAATAAGAAAGAGCAGTGAATATGGCGAGACTACACCAACATATATATTAATATATAAAAATATATTTTCCTCAATTTGCTTGTATAAACTATGCTCGTTGTAAAATAATCATTGAAATATACTAAACGGATATTGAGAAATAATTATTTTACTGAAATACTATTTTATTCAAAAAATTAAATAGTCTCATAATTTTTTTTATTGAAAAATTTAATCGCAGTTGAAGGGGCTGAGACAGAGGTTCCCAATCTTTTTCGGTTTACGGCTCCCTTAAACCATCAGATTTTTCCGCGGCTCCCTTAATACATAAGATTTTTTTCAAAATTTTTGACCTTCTTGAGAAAAGCGAGCGCAAAAAGATGGCGCAAAAATTTCGAGAATTGGGAATAAAAATTTCGAGAATTGGGAATTCCAACAAATTTGCCGAATTGTTTAATTGAATTGCCGCGGTGTCGTCACACGGTGTCGGCTCACACTTTGGGAAACCCTGGGTTATGATATATTTTTTTAAATATGTAAAATATTATTTTATTATTTTCTACAATTACACTAGTAAGATTTTTTTTATTGAAATAAATATAAATTATTATTGAAACTTTCACGAGTATTGGGATATTAATTACTGGAAAAATATGTAGTAAAATATAAGTACATAGCTTTTATTAGTTTATTTATTTTAAGAAATCCTCGATGTGATGACTTATATAATTTATTATACCGTTATTTGAATAATATGCAAGCATTCCATGTTATAGGTTATAATCATAAAAAAATATACAAAATTATTTTGGAATATTTTTTTTTATTAAAAATTAATTCTATAATAATTATTGCAAAAGAAATAAAATGTGCAGTGTATGTGTTTACCCAGACTGCAACCCACTTCTTTATCCCGATTTTTTGCATTCCGGTCCCCTGGACAGTTGCATTAAGCCAGGTGAGCAAATCTATCCCCTGCAGTGTTCATTTGATTAAAATTCGACGTACGAATGACTAACTCCAAAGTTATTACTGGCGAATTAAATCGTTGCATTGCATTCGAATTGTATTCGTACACTGGGTACCTATAGGTCTCTGCTAATAATCGACGCGATACAATTAAACTGTAAATATGTACGCGATTAATGGGACAGATCTGAAAATCGATACGATCGGGAAACAAAACGTTGAAAGGGATTAATTATTATTTACGTATATAAACTCCCAATATCAATCAATACGTACTGTGAAATTTATATTTTCCGGACAAATAGTCACGATAAAAAAATACAAAGGAAAATTAACAGAGCAATTGGTATTTGTGCATACGGCAGACACGTGCATGCTAAAAAAATAATAAAAATGCACATAAAAATGATTACAGTAAACGGATTCGTCAAAACTGCACACAACAATGGCGGGCCGTGTGCTCATTTTACAAATTAAAACGGGGAAAAATGGACAATGGCTATTGGGTTTATTAACTGTGTTTGCAAAAGTGTAAGGCGAATTAGTTTCATACACGTGAGCAGGCTGGAAATGGCATTTTTGTTTTTGTTTAAAATTCGTTCAATTTATTTAACCCATTCACATCCGCTGCACACGGGATGGCCACGTCACAATGTGCATTGTGATAAAAATGTTACATTGAAATTAAAATTTCATACGTTTTTGAGCCTTTTTGTTAATATGATGACAATTGTTCTGTGCGATATATCGCGATTGTGCATATCCTCGTACCGTAGGGACGATATTTTTTGTGCGAAAATTCTTTTAATGCACCTAGATAATGGTTTTATTAAAAAAAAACTTAATAACATATCAAATTAAAACAAAAAAATAAATTTTAATCTGATGAGTGAGGAGGATGTATTAAAACTAACCACGGAAGCTCTAAAAAGTTTCCTTAATTTTGACAGAATGCGGTCACGCTTTATTTTGTAGTCAAATAATGTTCCTTCAATTTAGAATGCTAATCTTTCATTTTGTTAATTTTTATAGTAATATATATCTGATTTATTTGCATTTAGATATTTATTAGAATTTATTGATAAGGAAGGTGGTGAGGTTAAAAGGGTAGGATTGCATTTATAAGGTTCGCTAGGAGGTCTTATCTTTTTCTCTTCTTTTCTTTTTAACTCCTAACTTTTCCTAAGGACAATTTACTTAGAATAGTGGCAGAACCCCAGGTTAGAGAGGCGTAAAGAATTTGTGGGAGGATAAATAAAATGAAAATATTTTATTATAATTTTTAAGGGATAATTTACCTTCATATAATATCATATATATATAAATTTAGTTTCTACTTATAAGCAGGCGTAGGATGGCCTTATTATAATTAATTTTTCCAAGTAAAATCATTATCGAATATTACGCTGAGGTATTCGTATTTCACGATATAGGCATATAATTAGATGTTGCAGTGATTTCAGAAGATAATTGCTTAGTTTTTTAGGGATTTATTTGAATGGACCTTTTATTTATCCAGACAAAAATTCTGTTTAATTAGTCCTGTAAGTATTTGAATATAAAAACAAGAGCTGTGTATCTGCATAAGATTTCGGTATCATTGTGCATAAAGTATATATTTGCTGTAATTGTCTTATTGTAATTCAACAGCTTTAGCTGTTGAACACCTAGCCGTGCCAATGGGGTGGGGTCTATTTGGAGAACAAAGTTTTTTTGCTTTTAATATAAATTTGACTAAAAAAGTCTAAAGAGAAATTATTTTAAACAATCATTGTTCTTTAATTGCGAATAAAATAAAAACAACAATATTCGCTTCTGTAGCCACGATGCATCATGTTGATTATTAGAAAAATCCAAAATATCAATCAAATTATAAAACATATCATGAATAACTATTTTTATTCTTCGAATAATCCATTATTTAAAAAAAATCAAGATTTTGATCAAGAATTCATCAATGACTCAAAATGCTTGGGGTCTATTTTTCATTAAATAAGACCCACTTCGGACGACGCGGTTGATCTTGAGCCGCCGTGACGGATCGGTTAAAAATGATCTAATCCTGTATCCGTTAAAATTTCTTTTCTTACCAGATAGAACTGTTGATAATTAATTATTTATTCGGAAAAAAAATGTTTTTTTATTCCCAGATGGTCGTTTTTTTCTGTCACTGATTTTATGCTGTACTCCCAATTTAAGAATATAGGTATAATGGTTGCCTGCTACTTGAAGAATTCTATTACATGTATTTTATCTATTAGATTTATAATAACAGCGTCATAAAAGTCTGCAGGTTGTTCAGATTGTTCTTCGTCTTTCAAATTTTCATCTCCTAAATAAGTCTTCGATAACAATTTTTGCACTGCACGATTATTTATTGTTCTTAAACTGTAAATTATAGAGATATGCTGTTTCTATACCACTATTGTCGTAATTGGATCTGTCGTAAATCCACTTTTTATATTTTACGACGTAAAAATTGTCAACTAAAATCATCTCATTTTAATATCAAATCTAATAAAAAAAATAGAGCTCAACATCAAAATTTGTCTCAGAACGATTTATGATGCAGCAATGTTATTTATTATTTGACTGAATAATAATCGGGAGTGATATTGAATCAGATCATAAGATTAACAAACAAAAAAAAATACTACCATTCTACAAAAACTAAAATTCAATTTATCACCATTTTTATCAGAGTTTTTGAAATAATATTTGCGCAAATGAAAATATAGTCAAACCTCCTATAGCGCTCTCTGCTATAGAGCGATTATGCGACATTAGATAATATAGTGCTTCCTTCTAGATTGTTGTTTTCTATAAAACGATAAATTTTCAGGGTCAAATTACATATTTTGTAAACATGTAATAAATTGCGGTAAAATCCGTAGACTTATATAAGGCTGGGATAAGGATTGCGATATAGAAGGGTCGACTGTAATTAGAGAAATACGAGCAATTTAAATTGAGAAAATTTTAAATATTTTTTCAAAATCTCATTTATTTAATTTCTGGTGCAAGTTTAGAATTAATTGTAGTCTAAATGAAAAAAGGTGCACTTTCAATTAGTTGTCAGTTTTGTGCTCCCCCCCGTTCTGTTTGTAATTTGTTTTTCTCTGTTATACAATTTTCTTTGTTTTCGTTTTTTCATTCGCCCAATCCAATCAGTAATTATTGGGAACCCCCGTTTGCCGGCGCGAGATTCATTTAGAGAAAAATTTACGAAACTTTTCAATTTAAAGTTTTTCAACGTATCCGGAATTAACCGGATTTCGACGGACGGGAAGCCCGTGCACACGTGTACACTTAATTGGGATAGAATTAAAATATGCGTGCGCGAATATTCCGAACAGTGCAACCGGATGCATTTCGTCTTTGGCCACGGGAGACATGAAAGTTGAGCATGTTTTGTAAACAAGAAAAGTATTGCTCCCTATGAAATCCGACATATGCTGAAATTGCCTCGCATTATATAAACATGCCTGGGGGTCGATCCACGGGAACTTTTCCCATTGCGACACTATTTATAACAGGAATTCATTAAAATCGTATCTAATTTCAGATATATGGGGTCCATATGTAAAATATATGCAGGGCACTCATCGAATATACAGCACCACTAGATAAACTATTGTCATGGCTCGGCTATTTACGGTTTGTCATAAAATTTTGTCGCGTATATTGGAAATGGATCCCTTGCCTAAACTGCACCATTTTATTCGCCATATATCCAAACAATTTCTATTTATGCGCACTTGCGAAGAAATAGGGCTTGAGAAAGGATATAAATTATTTATCTCCAAATATAGAATACTATTAACATATATAAATATAATATGCGAATTGTCGCACTTCAACGACAACGCATATTTATCGTAAGCCATATTTTAGAATAATTCATATGTAACTTCTACTTGATTCAATATTTGTTTTGTTCTATTGAATGACGTCATATGTCCCACAATCCTGTATATACGTATATAGCAGGTTTATTGAGAATTTCCGTGGGAGCGGAATATGAAAATATTTTTTAATAATAGAGCAATAATTAATTTCATATAGAAAATCTTTAGGTCCCTTGTCCGTTTTCGAACGTGGGTGATCTACATATTCTTATTATTTCTCCATACATTTGTCGATTTTTGACGAGCTGGAATAATTCTGGAGCTCCAAATCCAGTCCAGTTGCGAATGTTGGGAAGCCACTACAGCTTCTTTCTTCCCATCCACGGTTTACCTACCACGTTTCCCTTCATGATAGTCTTCAGAAGGCGATACTTTGATTCATGAATGATGTATCTAAAATACTAAATTTTTACGGGGATTTACGATGTCCAAAAACCGTCGCTTTTTGTAAAGAAGCGATTGAATTACGATTGTATTATTGACGTGTTTTGTTCATGGAACATTTCAAACGTTTCAAGTCATTTTTTTAAAAAAAAGATAAGAGGTGTATCAATCATTTTAAAAATGTAAAATATTTCACAGTAAATGATCTTTCTGGTCCTATAATATCATATTTAAAAACTATGATAATAAATTATATATTTTATTTAGTTATTTTATAAATAAATTTGCTCTAAATAAATATTTCATAGTTGCTTGGAAAAACTAGAGAGAAAAATCATATGTTTTTTAATTATCTTAACCCTTTAACGCCTTATTTTATATAAAATGCTTTATATTTTAACTAAAATAGATTTACGACTATTACATAACTCATTGCATACGGGGGGACGTGGATTCCACGTCAAAAGCGTTTTTGCGTATGTCCGGGGCGCGCATATCACACGCTAGCCGATACTACGCGTTTGATCGGCTGTAACTTTTACAAGGTTTTATTTGTCTAAATATTTTATTTTTGATTAGATACTTCATTGTTGTAGCAATAGAAAAAAAAATACGACCTTGAAGAGAGTTTGAGCAAATGGATATAAAACAATTTATACGAAATATTTTATGGCTCTTTTACAAGAAGGAGTGTGTTTAAAAATTCCAAAGTTTTGTTTGCAATTGTTTAATGTTTAATATTTACTGAAAATGAAACACCATTTAAGAATTTATTTATTTATTACACTGGTATAATGTTTTATTTTTTCGTCAGCCGATACTATGCGCTTTGATCAGCTGTATCTATTATAAGGTTTTTTTTTAAATATTTTTTTTTCGATGAATAAACTCTTACTGATATCATATCGTAATTCATCTCATTTAATTATGACGTTCCTCAACATTCAACAAGCAATAAAAATAGCTTTTGTGAAAAATAAAAATTAAGGCCTATCCCAGTGACCCAATGGCTAATGATTTTAAAATATTAAACACAAACAATCTATATAAATATTCAAAGACCATGTTCAAACTTTGTTTTATAAAAACTTTAGTTCGGCCTGTTTTAAGTTTGGTGACCTCTGTCATTTTTTTTGTATAAAACAACGACTTAATTTTCGTCGAATGCGCCCCGCCCCAGCGCATGTTTGACCGCGATTCGCTCCGTTAGCATTATGTTAGGGGGCAAAGACCCACATCACGGGTTAGAAGGCCATTCAAATAATAATAGATTTATCAATAATATGTGAAAATCATTTTAATTATATAGTATATTTTTATATAAGACAAACGTAGGTAAACATTGCAAAAAAAATATTCGTAAAACGGATGAAAAAAACTGTGTCTGTCCTCAAATGCGAATAATATCATTTCCTTTGGAAATTTAAGGAATCATTATGTATTGTAAAGCAAAATATACAGCCATCCCTCGCTTAACACGGAAGATAGGTTCTGCTAGATCACCGTGTTAAACGAAACCGTGTTAAGCGAGACTAACAAATGTATGAAAAAGAGAGGATAGGTTCTATTTTAGAAATATTAAAGAAATAGGTAGATAGAACTGAAAATTTATTGAAACATTATGAACATAGATAAAAGATATTATTCAATGTCACTATCACTAGAAGATATTAATATGGGGATTTTCTTTTATTGGCTGAATGTCATCATCACAACTACTTTCGATTACATTTTCTGTTATGTTCCGTCGTAGTTCAAAAAAATCGGTAATCGGTAATTGTTTATCTTTTATAATATTCTTGTAAATCTTCTCATATCTTACAACGCATTGTTAGATTTCTCGTTGAAATTTCAAAGCTCGATCCATATCTGGATCATTATTTAGAAAATGCATTTCTATATTTCTTGCCATTTGCAACCCATCTTTTATTGTTTTAGCAGTAATCGCTGAAATTGACCAGAACTTTCAGTGTCGCTTTCGGTATCGCTTTTGATTTCAGGAGGAACTCTTGTGGTCATATCAATTAATTCTTCTTCATTTAACTCCTGTTCTTCAAACAATTCATTCATTTCGTTGATAGCTAAATCCTCCAATCCCTCACCTCCTATTGAACGTGCGATATTAATAATTTCCATGTTTATAGGTTCTTTTGATTCAACAGTATTATTACCCAAAACTATGCTAGGGCAGATAGCTTTACAAAATGCATTGCGTGTTACATCGAAACCGTGCTAAGGAGTATCGTGTTAAGCGAGGGATGGGTGTTTTTTTTATATTGCGCTGGTCCCATACATAAAATGTAACATAAATAAGTCGCCTAATTGGGTCCAAATTCAGATCGCGATATTCATTTTTTCTTTCATTATTTCTGGCGTTTCAACATTTTTTAAAATAGCCCAACAAACAATTTTAATACAAAATGTATTGTATTTATGTGATAAAATTAAATGTCCTGAAACTTTGTGATCGTTTATTGTACCGAAGCATTATTGTTGATATTCAGTACTAACTCTATTTATTCAAGCCTGAGAGAAACACGTAACCATGGTATCTGTCGAGACCCGATCCCTCCAATGCGAGAACTCTATACCCAACTATCCAACGAGACCTCTCACACCATTAAATGGCGTAGACGCGTCTACACGTGAGCCGCATATAAAAAGAGACGGAAATCAGGAAACACTTGATTGCAGAAAATCGTATATCTTATTAGAGCCCACTGATAAATGACAATTTGCATGAATGCAAATATTTAGCATATATCTGCGATATACGTATTTACCACATCCCTTACACGTCCGCGCCATAGTCCGCGAGCACGGCCCGATTGTTTGCAGTGATTAGCGACAAAAACTGTTGTTTGGCGTATGCCGAACGTGACATATATTTTTCGCGATGTCTCAACAACAACAGCTAGCATTTGTCGCTGAATAAATCGTGCCAATTAAACGGATCCGGAGATTAAGTGGAAAACGATGTGACAGCAGGTCCATGCTGTTTGTGATTATCTCTCTGGACAGGGTAAACAACGAGTGGGCACGCAGCTTCCGCTACATGTGTCCGGGTAGTTTTTGTTTTCGACGATATCCATGGCCGTTTTTATGGAAAATCTAGACCAACTCGATTTTAATGTTTTTTTTTTATATTGATAGAATTATTTTGATATGATAATTGTAGTTAAACGTGTATTAGGATGGAATGATTGAGCTAAATTATATAAATTTAAGTTTTTTTTTAGAAATATTAAGTCAGTATATATCCGAGTACGATACAAATGTATGTTTCCGTTTACAATTCTATTGGTTTGATGTAATTCCGTTCGTAGTCGAGACATTTTATAGCTGTCTACAACAAATCACCAGCAAAACTAGATGAAAATAAATAAAACACACACTTATTCGAGATCTCATCTCCAAAATATATTTTTGAATGCGAATTGGAAGAGGTTTTGTCTGAATTAAATTGCACGATTCGATTATTGATTACGTGTTTGTACGCGTAAATTAACCATTGTTAGAAAATATATTTAGCATGCACGTGGAAGCTCTGGATTACTGTTAACACTGGGTTTCATATACAAGTATAAAACCTCTTACGAAAATTCGTTTAATGATTTCTGTTAGCAAGCCAAATTTTCTTAATAAATATTAAACATATTATATGTTTATTTTAAAACGAAATAAAAAATATTAGGTTGGATTATCCATGTGGCTCTTCACTGTTTTTTTGTTTTAAAAAATAAACGCATAAAGAAAAAATCTCGTTACAGTTTCTCGCAGGTAGAAAATTATAGAATTTCAAGACTAAAGTTCGAAAAAAAATTTATCTGAATAAAATGTGTTACGAGATTATAATTTTATAACGGAATATAGGAAATGACAGATCAATAAAGAGTTTATGTAAGACTGTTATTATGATTGTTTAGAAAAATAATCAAAATTAATGAGATCTAATCTAGTTATTTGCCTTTTAATAATATAAAAGATTCTCTCATAGAAGACATTCAATAAAATTTGCTAATTTTTTTCTTTACAAACCTTTCATTATTATGTGTATATAAAAAAATAATTTTAATTGTATCTATTTATACAAAAAATGTACCAAAAATAATAATTTTTAATCATATGTATTCAGAGAAACACTTTCAGATATTTAAAGATTAAGTAATTATATACATTCATCTTTAAATATTATCATATTCCATTTAAGTATATATTTTTTATCAGATTTATTGAATTGTTATGGATGCTTTCAATTAAAACGAATAGTTTTCAGTTGGCGAATTTACACAATTTTTCCTTGCGTAAAAACTCAATTAAAACTTCTTCTTATGATTTCTTCTCCATTTTAAATATTCTTGATACTGCCAATTATTAATATTGGAAATATTTTTATTTGCACAATGTCGACGTCATAAATAGAGAGTGCTCGGAACGATCGTAACGCTTTTAAAAGATCAGTCACTATTGAACGCGGTAAACAACAATGCTCGTTTAATGAGAAAATTTTAATTTTCTTTTGAAAGCTCCAGCAATTTTCAGGTTCGGTGAGGAAATATTTTTTCGAATTTAATTTATCAAATGTGCTCATCGAATATATATTATTATATTAAAATTTAGCCGAATGTAAATTTAAAATGATAATTTTATATACAATTTTGCGTTGTTGATTTTTGAAAACCGCACGGCGTTCAACCGCACATCGCGAACAAGTGGCTGTCGCAGAAATGCGGCGCGGAAAATATTTTTATTTTAATATTATTATATATAGAGTAATACTGTAATCAATCCGCGGAAAAATCCAATTTTTGTAATATGAAAAACCGTATCAAAGGGGTCAAACGCCGAACCGAATGCGGTCGACTGTACGCAAGTTTTCATAAATGGCCGCGGGGCATTTGTTTTAACGTTCGACCTGCACTTTTATACAAAGTTTAATATTGCCTGTAAAAAAACAAAACTGTTGCTGTTTATTCACGGTGAACGAATAATAAATACGCGGCGGTGGGCTGAAAAAGAAATTAGCTGTCATTTACATATACTTTGTATTTAAAACCGCTTTTCATTTTTAAGTTTTTCAACACAATTAATCCGCTGAAAACTGAGCGAAAAGCTCGGCCGAGTGTGAGATCGGACCCCATGTGTGAATATGTATCGAATACAGGCGTTGTAAATATTTTTTCTTATTATTTAATTGGATATTATCATTAATAAATACACGTATTAATTAGTCTTAAATAATTATTTAATTTATTTTATATACTGTATATTTAATTAAAAAATACTAATCCGCAGTAAATACTTATAAATGCTACTAATACTATGAATAATTAGATATATGTGTAATAAAAAAAATATCATCATTAAAAACACTGATTTTGTTCGGACGATCTGTATTGAAAAATTACGTTACGGTTAAAATTTTATTCAGCAATTAAATAATTTAATTTGACTTTCGACAGGATTTTAGAATTAGTCTGAAATCACTTTTATAAATAGAAGAGATAGTTAGAGCACCAGATTTGCATGCCAAAGGGCATGGTTTTCTCAAACAGCATTAGCCTCGACTTTACCTTCGTCCCGGATTAGGAACTCTCGGATTCTTTGTATTTGACAAAATAATCGATAAATTGATTAAATTAGTATTATATGAATGAATTAAATCGAAACCGTATAATATTTTTTTGATAATAGTATAGAGAAATATTTAATAAATTTAAAGCATCTGAATGTCCTCACCAGGAAAAGTAAAAGATCATAAAAAATAATATAGCTTCATATTAAAATTTGCGTACGTACATTCAGCATCACATTAATATTAATATTCTCTAATAATTATTTAACCTAGCCGTGCCGATGGGGCCTATTTGTGACCCCAATGTTTTATTTTTCTCGATTAACTCTTTTAATGTAAATCCTACATGTCATAAATCTTTTGTATTTGTGTAAAAATGTCTAAAGCATAAATTTAAAACATAATTATTGACCTTTATTGTCTGCATTTGCGAAAAAAAATAAAAACAACAATGTTTGATCCTGTAGCTACGAAAACGATGTTTTTTCTCGCTCACATCCTGTATGATGTGCCAAGTGCGAGTGAAACGTATATTAGTGAGAAGTGCCGTGAGAATTTAGTGGTCGGTCTACCCACGGCGTGTCCTCAGTCTGCGGTGGGATATTATTAGTAGAAAAATCCAAAATATCGACAAAATTCTGAAGCATATCATGAATAACTATTTTTGTTTTTATCCATTTTTTTAAAAAGAGGTAAGATATTGATGAAGAATTTCAATGCCGTTGTTGCATTATTTTTTCGATATTATGTTTAAATTAAAATTAAAAAAATGAACTGATGATCAAAAATGATTTTTTGATCGCTTTTCGACTGGAAAACCCAATAAATTCATTATCCAGTATGTTATAATTATTCATATTTAAATAATACTGTTTTTGAATCAGTTATTGTTTATAAATAATATGATTTTGTGCAAAATTATTGCTTACTTTGCGTTATTATGATTAAATCCGTCTAGTTGTTGCGCCGAGTACTTCATTGCTTATTAAATTCTGCGCGAATTGTCGGCGGATACATTCGCGAGCATAATTTAATTACGCGATATCCGCGCAAAAAAATGTCGTTATAAGTTTTGTGTCTGGATATTAGTATATTATAATATAAGAAGTTTATTTGAACAGTGCTGTCATGTATTTTTAAACGCGTATAAACTTTTCTTCCGGAGTCGATTAGTTCTAGATATGAGAGACGGGTCGACGCTGTGTAAGAAACTGCGTCTACACTCGCCGAACGGCGTCGTTTTTATTTGAAAATGAATCTCAAACAAATTAAATTAAATACATCTATGGATAATTAGGCTTATTATAAGGTTAAGAACTGGTTTAAGTTATTGTTTAATTTTTCATTATGATAAGAGTGGTGCGTAATCGATAACGTGATTGAAAAATTTATTCGGTTTGATTTGCTTTAATTATTTTTTTTAAATTTAAATGAAGATATATACTTTTTCTTTAATCCTTCAGTTGATTATAGACTATTTCTGTTTGGGTTCTGGTTTCTTTAGCGTGTACATGCAATTTTGCAGGAGCACAGCCACGTTCACTGACAAAGGTGCGCTGGAAATTTAAACGCGTACTTTATGGATGCACCGCTGGGGATGGGGGATGGAAAGGGGTAGGTGCACTTTTATTTGGCTCCGGTATCAAGTCAGAAGTTTTGCGTTATGTGACTTGAAAGAAGAAAGGGGTAGCTCCTTACTTAGCCGAAGCAAATTTACTCGGATAACCGTGGACGAATGCAACACCCCCCCGAAGACGAGGCATCGGCGGACGCAGACAATGGCCAAGATGGAAGCGTTATTAAAATACTTTTGGCAATTAACGACGCCGTTTTCAAAGGCCTAATGTTCGTTCGCACGTGTGCAGACGTGTCGACGTGATCGGGTTAGTGTTTTCGCGCCCGGAGGTTTATGCACCCACCATATGCAGAAACGTTATGGCGCTCGTTCATCGAGATGAAGACTCGTAAAAAGTCACGGGGGTATAAAATTATCCTTCAAATAGGTCATTATGTGAGACCTGACCCGACCGCGTGTTTCATTATTTTTCGTGAAATTTTCAGCGTCGTAAAGACTCGCTGTAAAAGTGTGAAGGATGTGAGCGAGGAGAAAACGATTGTAGATGCGCGATTACACCGGCTATATAACGTTACCGAGATAAGATTATGCTGTTTTATTACGAGACTTCAGATTTTTAATGTTGTTGACATAATTATAAATATATTTTTCATTGAAATCAAGTCACTGGGATTCGTAATAATACTTGTAACAGTACAAGATCATTTGATCAAATATAAAATAGGGGTCCAAATAAACACCCAAGATAAGATTCTCTGCTGCCCCTTCTCCAAAACGAATTATCGCGGATGACAAGAAATGAATACTGTGTGATAAAAGAAAGTCCAATCAAAATTATTGTTACCAAATCAGAGAGCTTAACAAACTCTAAATCAAAACATTCAAAGGGTTATTGTGTTAGATATGATTATAAGATGATGTCAAAACTGTAAATTTTGATTCAGAATATTATCAGAAAACGGCCAGAAATGTTAAATAATAGAAGAGTTTCTCTTCAACATGACAACGTCCAACCTTCTGCTGTAAGAAAGACCCAAAATTTGTTTCTAGTTTGATTGGAAAGATCTACCAAATCTTCCCTTTTCTTTTTTACAGCACTTTTTAAGGATTGTAGATGTTAATCTTTTGAAATTGAAAATGACCTTATATTTTTTTTCTTTAAAAACTAAAAATTTTGTAAATCAGGAATTCTTCCTGATTACAATTAGAATAATTTTTCCATTTTATGTTTTTATATTATAGCTATCATTTCTTTGGCAATGGCCGTTGTTTTTTTTTCACCGTCCTCTGGACAATATTTGTAAAAAAATAGCCATTTCAGTGTTTTCCTTTTTTTTTTTTGGTCAGTGTATCGACGCTTCTCTAACGCTCCGATTATTAAAAAAATCTGTAAAATGATTATCTTTTCCGAACCCTTGAAAAGATAATCATTTTACAGTTTTTTTTAGCAATATCGAACAAAATAAAAAAAATAAACTCAGTATTCCAATTAAAGATAAAAAACAGTTGGCTCGCAACCTTAAAATACTGGACTGTTATAGATGAAGATTAGATAAAATTATTATTTTTTATCATCACAAATGTGCCACGAAGAAAAATTGTTTGAAAAACCCTGCCCTAAAGTATCTATCATATGTAGAATTCTCTGTCGTGTTGTATTTTAATAGTATTTAACTGATCCGTCACAGCGGATCGGAAACAACCGAGTCATCCGAAGGGGGTCTATCAGAAACCCCAACCATTTCATGTCAAGATATTGATGAAGAGTTTATCGTTTTTTTTTTAAATGGATTATTCTAAGAATAATAATAGTTATTCATGATATGTTTCTTCATTTGGTCGATATTTTAGATTTTTTTAACTCGCATTAGGCAATGTTCCGCTGCAGACTGAGTACACGCTGCGGAATGAGTTCTAGCGCCACGCGGCACTGCTACGTTTAACTCGCACTTGACACATCGTGCCGGATGTGAGCGATAAAAATCATCGCGCCCGTGGCAACAGAAGCGTATATTGTGGTTTTTATTTTTTTTCGCAATTGCGAACAATAAATGTCAATGATTATTTATAATATTTATTCTTTAGACTTTTTTAAACAAATACAAAAAAAATGTGACATAATATAATAATTCACATTTTACATATTTTTATGATATAACTAAATTTATTTAATTATAAAATATACGTTTAAAAATCGTATCCTATTGACGTTTCTCCATTTTATGGTATAGAAAGTGGCATATTACTGAGTACACGTGTGTTTGAAACTTAATTTATTCCAGTCGACAATCTATTCGAAACACATTTGCAGTTAACGAGTAAACATTTCAGCTTATCAGTTTCAGCTTATAGAGTGCATATAATCAACTCCATGTCAAGCACATAAGAGTAACTCTTTTATACGATACGCATTTCCTTTTCATAGTATTGTGCAATAAAATTTGTTGATAAAATATCATTTAATTTAAAATATGATACACGCTGGCAGTAAATATTAAATATCTTTGAAGACGTTTAATAAAACATAGTTCAATCCAAACATTTCTGTATTTGATAAGGCCGTTTTAAAATTTACAAAGACAGGCATCTTCATCCCGGCTCCGGTTACTATAGTAAGCGTGTCAACAGTACTAAGTGCACAATCAGACGGCGACATTTCTGCAAAAATTCATATTTGCCTTCGGTTGATACAGATTTTCTTTTAATATTCCGCTGGCATATTGCACGCTGAAGTCTTGCGAGGATATTCAGGATTCATAATACTTTCATAGTATTAAAAAGCCACCGCCACTTCACAATTCAAGAGGCGGTTTTGTAAAATTCATTCGTATTTATATTTCACTCGCTGAAATACACTAACTTCTTTTCATAACCTGCTCTTTGAATCCCGCTCAGTTTATAACCACTCAGTTATTTTCAAGTCACTGAAAAACTGATTAACAAATTTTATACGTGTGATATTTTCGAGAAAATTAAATGTTATATGATACGCCTGCATTATGTGATGATATTATTGCATCAAAAAGAAGGTTACGCCTATCATCTGATTGATCATAGTGTCGACACTTGTGTAAATATTTACCTTGTAAACACATTATGATAATAGTAGTTTAAAAATAACGTAATATACATATTATGTAATATTAAATTAATATAATTAAAAAATTATGGAAAAGTTTAAAATTAGTTTAAAAGGAATTAAACGATACTAAGCGATTCTATTCTTAATTTTAATATAACTTATTTCTTAAGTAGACTTATAACTTAAAATGTTTCATTGAGGTAGTATTTCGAATATTCTATTCTCAAATTCTTTAAAAATACAGTAAAATATCACTTTTTGAGACTATTTTTAATATTATATATATACTTTTAGTCTTTATTTATTATAGTAATTAAAAACAGGCGTATGTATTATTAATATTATAAAAAAATACTTTGATAAAGTTTCATAATATATACCACTAAAATTAGACTATCAGTATAGCAAAAAAATATGAAAATTAAGAAAAATATCATTGATTAATGTAAAAAATGACACTAACACAAAACTCTGTTAGAAATTAGTCATTAAAATCTTTCGTAGAATAAAAATTTATTAATCGTAGGCATTCATTTCAATATTTTTATTAATTTACATAAATATGGATATTTAACTAATCTTTTTATTCTAATATTAACGAATATTTATATTTAACGACAAGTTTTTCCTACGCATTATATAATTATGGTTTTGTTAGATAAAAAATATGTAAAAACGATGGAAATAATTGTATGAAAAATTGTATATGATAGATGGTTGCTTATTGCTAAAAATAAGAAACAAAAAAATGCTAATATTGAGTCGCATAAATAATATTTTTTTAATGTAAAAGAAGATTTTGTAAGAGAAAAATTTAGACATGTTTTTGGCCCAAACTTCATTTTTTTATGCAATAGAAAACCATAGTGAAAAATAAGTCTAAAAAGTTATTTTAAACTAATATTTTTACAAATAAGCGAGTATTACTAATACGAAAATTATTACATTAAATAAAAAAAAAAAAAAACCTAGGTCGAAGGGGTCAATAATTATGTCCAGAGACTGAATGTACTTTAAAATGAGAAAGAATATTAAATAATCAAATTTCAAATCCGCTTATTATTAACATTAAAAATACCCTTGTAGAATCAGTAATTAAGAAAATCAACACAAGTAATGCGCTTCTACGTCCTCTTATAGGTAAAAATAGTGTCCTTTCTTTAAAATTAAAAAAAAGATTATTTATACTGCCATTATCCGTCCTCAAATTCTATACGCTTCTCAGATCTGGCCCTAGACGCATCTTACTTATATTATATAAACGAAATTCAGAGGAATATAAATATCACACTACGCACAACTATAAAAGCACCTTAGTTTATTTGCAACACAGGAAAAGATATAAAAATCCTCCCAATTAAAGACCTTATTAAAAAATATGCCACTTTTTTCTACGACAATCTTCATAAATTTCCAAATATAAACCCCCATATTTCTTCTTTTGCTAACTATGACCCTAAATACTCCGAATCCTTTCATAGAATTTCTATACCTAAAACAGGATGAATGGCATAACAGAAAGATTCCAAAGCACCATTCATCCATATAAAGATTTGATAAAGATTCGATAAACATTCTAAAGACTCTAAAGATGCAACGGGAATGAGTCTCTCACACTAATATTAAAATATATAAGGGCATTTTGTTTTGATTCTAGTTAAAAAATTTAGCTTCTTACATGTATCGGATGTGTGTATGAGATCATCAAGAATGTTAGAACCATATAATGGAACCTGATTCAAGCTTGCTTGAATCAGGTCTTCAAGCTTCAGCAAAGGACTTCTTCAAGCTGTTGGCTGGCGCAGCACATAACCCCCTTGTACTGTGCGAGTTGCCCTTATGGGAACCACCTCACTACCATCGAGCTCGTTCGCGTGTGCTTTTTCTTCCGCAAAATGTGAGGACAGGTGCTCTCCGAAACTCTCCGGTAAACAGAGCTATTACTCTGCTCAACCACTTGGGCGATTCTGTAGATATATTTGATGTTAAAAACCGTTTCGTTGATATTTTATAATTCTTTTCTTTTCTTTATTGTTATTAGTACTTTTTTCACGTTACTATTATTTTTATGCGTGATTGGCGACCTGGGTAATTCTGCAATGTCAATCACGCATTGTCTTTATGAAATAAATAAATAAATATGCATGTTACCTACAAGCCATAACACTGGTTATGTAAACGAATTATATAGAGGTAGAGTAAAATGGGCAGAGCCCAAAACACTAGCACACTTTTGGCCTTGAAGGATAAGAAAGAATACATCTTTTACATTATAGGCCCTATATAGATCAAATAAAATCAGGTAATGAATAGTGAACCGCCAGTTAAATTGTTATAATTAGTTTCCGCCATTGATAATAAAAACGGCGATTATATTATTTATTGAAATATTAATATGTATTTCAATATATTTAATATTATATACGGAGAGCATATTAATAGAGAGATTTATCATGCAGATCCGCTCACTTTATTGTTGAGTCCGTACACACGAGTCCCGGAGTAACTCTTCTGGAACATATCCCCCGGGAACATTTTAATATGTATTTAATATGGTGCGGGCTGCGGGTGCGTGCTGCATCCAAACTCTTCAATAATCGCAATATTTGTAAAGTGCTACGGCCACATATTGCGACCGCGTTTCAATATAAACTTTGGGTCGACAAACAGACTGACAGGGGGGCCGCTATGGCCACCAGGTCCCATAAACGATTTTCCAGGAGAGTAAAGCCACGTTTTAGAGCGACCCCGTAAATGAATCTCCATACGTGGCTTGTAACGCTCACTATTCATTATCAGATACTGGGTAGGTGGTATTAGGCGGTGTCCGCATCGGCAAACGCGCTATTGTATCGGATTTGGATTCGATGTGATATTGTCATTTACGGCTCGATTATTCCATTAATCGATACATATCGACAGTATCGAGGAAAAATGTCCACATCGGAATAGTGATTTGTCTGCTCATAAAAATACAAAGGAGCGTATCATGTAACCTTTATTTATATATATTATATATACTTTAATATTTTTCGTGATGTATTTAATTAAGTACAGGCGGACCTCAGCTTTCGCACATTCGACTTTCGCACAATTCGCTATTGCGCACATTTTTGAAAAATCTTTTTTTTTTCAGAAATTGTTTCCAAAAGGCACGGCATAGTGATGGATGAAATGGAGAAATCTTTGTGTTATTGGATAAGTAATCAAAATCAAGAAAACATCCCTCTGAGTACTTCAATGATTCAAGCTAAGGCTCTTAGTTTGCATAAAGATTGGAAGGCTAGACTCAACGAAGATTCTAACACAGTGTTTCATGCAAGTAACGGCTGGTTTTCACCCCAGTAAAACAAGGCATTCTTTTACCCAATATTAAATTCACTGGAGAATCAGCTATAATGCGGATGAAGATGCTGCAAAGACTTTATTTCGTCATTGTCCAAAAAAAATAATTGAAGCATATCATACCTCAGTCAAATATTCAATGTAGATGAGACTGGTTTATTTTGGAAGAAGATGCCTAATCGTACATTCTTATCAAAGAACGAATCAGTTGCCCCTGGTCATAAACCTTCTAAACTTAACAGTGAAGATGTTAATGAGATGAATAAATCTCATTCTGAATCCTTGACTAATGAATTTCTAATAGACCGACAAGAGAATGAAATTAGTAAACAAATTGAAAGTGAGGAAGAAGAACTAGAAGAAATCATCAAGACCTTAACAATAAAAAAAAAACATGAACGAAGCTACGCATCTCGAGACATTTTTGAATATTATAGAAGAATGTGATCCCAATGGAGAACGCATATCTCAAGTGCGTAGGGCGATCCATAATAGTACTGCATGTTACAGAAGAAAAAAGTAGTAAAATACAACTAGCCCTTGACAAGTTTATTAAGAGAATATAATTTTTATTTAATATGTACTTAGTACATATTAGTATATGTACGTAGTTAAGTACAATTTTTGTGTTTTTTTTTTTACATCCCTCTACTTTCGAACATTTAACTTTCGCACACATTTTCAGGAACCAATCATGTGCGAAAGTCGAGGTCCGCCTGTATGTTAGCATTTATATCTTACAAGCATGTTGCTAAATCTATGCTATAAAAAAATAAATGACTATCTTATTCAATTTTGTAAATCACACGTAGAGAATTTAAATAGTTTTCAATCAAGTTTTATAAACCTAACTTTCTTTATTATATTCATTTATATGTGTTATATTAGGTTAGGCGGAAAGAAATGACATTGTTTTTGTTGCATTACATTGATTGGTACTGTAAGTTAGTTGTACTGTAACCAGTTTATCACCGACAAACCAAAATCAGGACGACCTCTTACAATCGAGGATGACATTTTAAATTATTTTGTGGAGTCCGATCCGTGTAACACGATCTAGAAATTTTCACGAAATCTCGAGTTTCCGTGGTCAGCATTGAAGGATAATTTTAAAAGGCACACAGAAAAATAGACAATGATTTTGTCGATCCGTTTCTTATAAAGATTGTTACTGGGGATTTGAAGTGGGTCCTCTAAATTAATCTGAAAAGTAGAAGGCAATGATTTTCTACGTATCAGATACAATGTATCTACTCCTGGGCCGTCACTGGCTCAAAAAGGTTCTACTTTTTGTATGTTTTGGGAATAATGTATATGAATTACTAAAACCTGGCCAAACTGTTACAACAGAGGTTTATTATTCCCAATTAGTAAGAATAAAAAGAGGTACTGCTTAAAAAACGATCAGTTTTTGGAAACAATCAAAGTTGAATTCTACATATTCATTGATGTTGCACCTTCGGACAATCACATTTTTAAGCCAATAGAACATTCGCTTCAAGATAAAAAAAATACAAACCTTAAAGAAATCTAAAATAGCTTAGATTCATATTTTAATAAAAAAAACCGCCAAAATTTAACAAAAAAGGTTTTAAAAATGCCTTTTCTTTCCTAATAGTAAATCATAATTTATCGGATCGTATTATTTTAAAACTAAATAAAAAATACAATATAATTAAGATAGGGGTTCATTAAAAATCTATATGGTGAAGAGGAAAAACAATAAATGCGAGTTATCTTATTTATGCTGTGGCTTTGTCTTGATCTTTAGCAGTGCTTTCTAGTTTATTATAAAATATACTATACCGATCTATTTGGTGGTGAGAAACTATATATTATTTTTATTACGACGGGTTTCAGTAGATAACACTGCTGAAAATTTTTCTGTATTTATCCTCGTACTTAGCAATATTTTTTAGCACTCTAAACATACTTTTATATTTATAAGACTTTTGATTCATTGACGGGATGATATTGAAGATTGAAAAAAAAGATTGTCTTAGATCTTGTTTTTTTTCAAAATATTTTATTAGCTGAAATAAACGGCAATGGGAAATTACAGGGTGTTTAGTAGATAGAACTGGGTCATGTAAAGATTCATTATGTTATCCAGGGCTATCTCAGTTAAATGCGGTCCGTGCAAGTGCATACGTTTTTATTTATATACCCATGAGAGCTTTTAAAATGCATTTTTAAACGCACAATAAAACGTCAGATGATAATTTTATATTTTTATATTGAATTTATTATTAGTGTCTGAAATTGCTTTAAATTAATCTTTTCGACTCCGTGGGTTAGACGTATTTGGCCAAAAAGATTTTTAACAACTTGAACCAAGTTTTTTTATTTACTTTAAAAAAAAAATGCCTTTTTTTAATCGGATATCAGATCAAATCCTGAGATGCTTCACTAAACTATTTAAATATATATGTAAAAAAATATAACGAGAGTAATACTCATAGTTTCGACTGAAAGTAGACAGAGTGGAGGGGGTTAATGAAATATCTTTGATCATAAAAAAAATATTAATGGAAATATTTTTGATAAAACAATGGATCCGATATTCGCGATTGAAAAGCGGTGCAGATATCCGAAAAAAGCATCGGCGGTCGGTCGGCCGGCTGCCGGTTTTACGGCGTCTAAACACACGGAAGAGTAGTAAAAGATTTTTAATACCACCTGTAAAATGCGTCGGCCGCCATTATTTTTGCATTTATCCGACGGCGACGCCACCACAGTTTCATCAGGTTTAATTAAATTTTAACATCTCCGGAGTACTGCCGGTGCATCGCGTCGGCTAAGAATCGCCCGTTTTTATCAGCCGCGGCCACAATGGACGATGCATTTTACACGCGGCCAGCCTCAATAGTTTTACGATCTGGTGATAATTAATTTTTGTTTTACAGCCATGCGCTTCTGGCATCTTTTAAAAAAAATCCCTCAGATTTGCAATGATGGTGAATATTAAATAAACCAGATGGCAATTAATTGTGGCAAACATTTCAATAACGAAAATCTAAGATCATGATTTTAAATTTTGAAAATGCGCATAACTCTAATCATTTCTATAGTAAAATGTTTAACTACATCGTCTCAATCTTTATTTGGATTAATCCAGGTGTCATTTAAACCAAACTCGCCTCAACAGTCTCTAGTAATTCTTAAACTCCTATTACTATTTTCTTATTATATTTGGACTTAATGTATTTTTCATTGGAGATTTTCACCAATTTTGTGCATAACTGCGAAAGTTCTATATACATACATGCATTATAATTAAAACATTTATACGTTTTTTAATATAATTTGAAGTTGTTTAGTACATTTTCATAAAAATTATGCGTTAATTCGTGGAAAATTTTTAACCCTTTTAGCCTCAGCCATTTTTAATAGTATATACTAAAAGTTTCATGGCTTTTTTCATGAAAAATATTATTTATTTTAAATAAAAAATAATATTTTTTACTTTGATAGATTAGTGCTCTGAATTTGAGTTTATTTATTTATTTGAGGATAGATGAATGGCATGAAAAAAAATTTAAAGTGCCATTCAACTGTATAAAGATTAAATAACGATTTAAATGATGTGAAGATTGTATAACCCCCAATCTTCTGGCCAGTGTCATAAAAAATCATAGATTTCGCCGAGAGATTAACCTATGCGTCTGCTAATTTAGCTCTGTCGTGGTTAACTTACGTAAAAGTTTGCTACCTGCAAGCCTTAGAATGACACTGGACAAGTTAATTAAATCACCTCAAAATTCTTATTTTATTTCACCCTAAAAATTAACTTATTATCAAGAAGTCTACTGGTTAAATCAATCTTGACAATTCATTTGTCTCATTAAGTATTTCCGGAATGTCATTTCCGATATGGCATTAAGTTTCATCGGCGATGTTTTCTGTATTTCCTGAAAGCAATTAAGGATTTACAGTAATAATAAATTGAATTTAAATAAAAAAAAGAATTCGGTAAACAAATGTAAATTTATTTCAGTCATTTCAACGGACATTTTCAATTTACAATCATATTTTCCGCCATAATACAATAAAGTAGTTATTATATACATATATATTTCATTAACCGATCCGTCATGGCGGCTCGAAAACAATCACGTCGTCCGAAGGGGGTCTATTAATACTATAGAATAGACCCCAATCATTTCAAGTCAAGATATTACTGATTTTTTCATCAATACCATGACTTTTTTTTATAAATGGATTATTCTAGGAATAAAAATAGTTATTCATGATATGCTTCATAATTTAGTGAATATTTTGGATTTTTTACCTAATTATCATGACGCGTAAATGATAAGCGCACTCGGCAATTGTCCCGCCGCAGACTAAGGAGTCACCGCCGACTGCCGCTCTCGCCGCACGTGTTAATCACACAGCTTCACTCGCACTCGGTACATAGTACCGGATGCGAGCGAGAAAATGCGCTGTTTTCATATTACATGATACCGATAAATATAATTAATAGATTACTTAGCATTAAATATGAGTAATACACCCAAACCGTATGTGGTTTGAAAATGTATCGCCTAAAAATATATATATAGAAAATTATATCTAAATATATATAATTTTAACTTTAATATTCGATTTTTAAATGAATCATTTCTTAATTTTATTTCTTATTTAATGCGAGAGATATGTAATTGGCTGACGCAATATGTTTATGATGTAATGATGAAATACATTTAGACTTGGAGGCAAATTTAGGGCAAAAACAATTTTCAAATTTGTATTTTTTTCATATTATGGGGAATTTTTAGGACGTTTTTCTTCATATACCGCATAAAAAATTGCACAAAAACAGGTTTGACTCTGCTACATTTTTTTCCGTTAACCTTAGTATTAATAAAATAATTCTTTCATATTTAATTAAAATATTAATTTAGATTTTCCAAAATTCGTATAAATTATAATTAATTTCAACAATGCGTAATGTGTTGTTGAAATTAATTATATAATTGTGTAATGCGTTTTACAGACAACGAATATAGGGAGTTTATTATGTTTTTATAAATATCCAACAATTGACCCCTTACAGTTTATCCCCATCAGATTTTCACTCTGTTATACTCCGCAATTTTAGGGCATGACTTTTAGCTTTTTCAGCGATTATGACTTTATTTCCAATAGGCAAAAAAAATCCATTTTGGAAATACGTAGTTATTTCTTTTTTTTTATCGTTGAGTATAGCACGAGGCTGAGGCAAAATATTATTGTTGTTTATGGCCAACTTTTTTTACTTTTTTTTTTTTCACACATAATTTATTGCAATAAATCAAGTGAAATATTTTTGACAGTCATCATTAACCCTTTCAATGCGGCGGGTCTAAACACGATTCTGCATCTGAGTGCGGGCGCCGTTTTGGACCAAATTATTTTTTTGGCGAGGTAAATTTGTATTCATCGTTTACCGCTATATTATACCATTTACCTATAAGAGATTTATGCAAACATGTTGATTAGGATATGTTCTTCCATCTCAACTAAAAAAATAAACTCGATTCGCTTTATTTTCGTAATAATAAATCGAACAAAATATCAATTGCTCAAACAGATATTAAGTGAGAAAAAAATGGGAATCTGAAATGGGAAAATTAAAATAAAAAATGCGAAATGCAATTTTCTTATACCATTACATCCGTACACGTGTATGTGAACCATAATGTACGTGGAACACCCTTAATAACCCCTGAGCCGAGATACGTCACCGATACTACTGCGGAGATTTGAATGAGACACCACGCGGGATTTGAATCGTTACAATTCATATTTACATATTACATGGTTCCTATAAATTTCTTGTGATGTGTTGTATATTTATTGATAGCTGTGTTTATTAGCTGATTTTTAAAACAAACACCATCACTTAACTCGGTCTAGTTTACATGTAACGACAAGTTAAAGTTTTAAAGAATCTCGCGCATGTACGACATGCGGCCGCACCCTGACACGATTTGTATGCGCATGTACGTCATGCGCCCCGCACTGAAAGGGTTAAAGTAAACATCTAGCTAAGATGTGATAATTTGTTTTATGGAGCTTGCGAAAATAAAATGAATGCGCTTAATTTTTATTCAACCTAGTATAATTTAAAATATTTAGTTATTTAGATAATATATTAATTAATGAAACTATTAAACGAATTATGTCAACTTTTAATAAAATTTAGGAACATTATCTTTTCTTGGAATCCTAAAAAAAATTTGGCCCCACAACATATTTTGCAACTTGTATCGAAGGTAGAAATGTCTCTTTCATTAAATAAAAAAAAGTTTCTTAAAGTATGGACTGAAAATAAGCGTAGGCGATTGAATTATATTTTCAATAGTTTAATATAATTTTAAATAATAAACTCGCTCAAATATTAATATTTCGCGCTAATTGTAACGCGCGCTCGCGAAACTCGCAACTTTTCACTTTGATTGCCCCCGTTACAAATTCAACATAATTAGCATTAATTGAACAATGAACATTTGGGAAATGTATGTTAGATGTAATTACCAAGTTTAACATAAGCCAACGTGTCATGGAATTAGTAAGTCAGTCATGATTGTTGCTAATTGTTATCTAATTCAGATGCATTACATTCGGCTAATTCGTTAAAATAATCCACTTATAGTTTGGCATATAGTTCTGCGGCCTGATACATTTTTAATTTCAATTATGATAATACACGTTGGCGAAAATTACCCCGTTTCGACGGTGTCTATGTAAAATGTGGTCAAAATTATTTATAAATGTGTCATCGGGCAATGGATTCGGCCTAATTGCGATGCACTTTTAATTCTAATGGCTAAATAAGTATTTTCATATTCTTCTAAATAGAGCGAGCGGGGTAGACTTTGAAGCCAACACTGGACCAAATTCACTTACCGTGTTCATTAGGTTCGGATATACCGAATAGGGGTGAGCTGGGGAGTGCATACGCCACAATTTAACCAATTTGTGTATGGACCTAAAATAAATTTTGGCGAATATCGACAGTATGTAAGTTATCATACATATGTAAATTCGGTAGACGCTATTTATACACCATAGCAGTCATTGAAATATATTCGAATACAAATCTAATCCTTAGAATATCTCAAAGTGTCAGTTTTGTATTTGTTTTTCTAATAATAAGTTATTCCTTATTCATAAACCATAAATAGATTTATTTTGTGCAGTAGATACTCTGATACAATTGGATTATATCATTTCATAATGTTATTCCAAAAAAATATCATAATAAGATTAGGATTAAATTAACACACAGCATTTATTTACAATATTTTAGAGAAAGATACTTAAATAGCAGTTTGAATCTAGGCTGGTATTAAATCTACCGAATTCTTTATTGTTTCTGCCTTTATCTCTTTATACCAGATCTTTGTTTTTGATGTTATTGGTGATTTAAAATTGGCAGACTTCTCACTGTTGACTTTTTTTTTCATAATGTGTGATAAATTTTCGATGGAGCTTAAATCAGGACCATTATCTGGCCATGAAAATATTGAAATCTTAAGTTGTTCTGATAAATTTTTGACCTGTGAAAATAATAATGAGAAATGTTCAATGTTTTTTTACCTAGGCCAAAGTAAATAGCTAAAACAATTTTTACTGATTTGGCCCTATAGCATGGTGCAAAATCGTCCTAAAAAATATAGTCGTTTATATAAGAAAGGTATTGTTCCATGGATAGAAGATTTTCATTTAAAATTCTTTTATAAACTTCTGCATTTACGGTTCCATTGACAAATTTTAAATCTCCATTTTCCTGCTGGATGCGTCTCCGTTGGCCAGGTACATTTTTCGTCAAGCCTTTCTTATGATTTTTTTCTTACATACTGAATGCGATCCGAACCAAACAAGCTAAATTTACTTACAACCGAGAAAATAAATCTTCTTTAGTCCGTTAAACTTTTGACCCTTCGAGTACTTTGGCGCGCGATCTTGTCATAAAACCATCTTCCCAGAGTCTTCTCCGTACCCTTTCGACACTGACTTCGATTCGTCCACCACCGATAAATTCTATTCTTATATCCACTGCAGTTTTAAATCGGTTGGTTGTGCAGAGACTTTTTAAAAAACGATCTTCCGGAACGATTGTCTTCCGCTTTCATGTTCCTTATTTGTGCTCTCTGGAATTTCTTTATTAACTTAGTCACTGCAGATTAAGATCCTTCGAACACAGATCGACTGATTCACTCCGCCTTCGACTGCTTGCTTGCAAGCGATTTTCCTTTCCACAAAATAGTTTTTTTAAAAGGGTTTTCAAAACCGCCCGAACAACTCCTTGGTTGCTTTTTCGAACGCATCCCTACATTTTGTATGAGCCTTATGTCTCATCTTACGCAGTTTTGTTTATGAAACGTATCTTACGATGGGTGTATATATTATTTAAATTAAAAAAATATTTTTTATTTACATAATTTAGAACATTTTATTATTTAAAAAACCGTGCCCTTCCCACTAATCACGGAATTTTACCCGAAAACTAAGGTATATTTTATTATTATATTATGAGTCTATTTCAATGTACATAGGTACATTGGTCATTGTTCAAAGTTGAAGCTGGATATTAATACAATTCATTTAATTGTTCGGACTAGTAGTTTTACAATTGTTGGTTGAACTGTGTTATATTGAATAAATATTGTACACCAGATTATCTTTATAAAGGGTTTTGAAAAAAGACGTTTCAAGAAAATGGATCCTCTTATTTTTTTTATTTAACTTTGTGCTAAAGTCATAACTGCGACTTTTTTGCCCAGATGAGTAATGAAATTAGACATTTTTAAATATGCACTCGGACACCGATCGATCGACACAACGGAAGTTTATTTATCTCTGTCTATTATTTCTATTATGAATGTATGAAATTCGACTTACGTCGAGAACTGACCTGACCTTCATATTTTTTTAATTTGGAAAATGTTATATTTTAATTAATGGAACTTAACTACATTTTTTTATATGTGCATTTTATCTTTATTGGACTACTAGTCTTTGGAACGTATACCTCGTGCAAAAAGAGAATCGGATGTAATTTATTATCTAATTTAATATTGAGATAAAAATCTAAATCATATTTTACGTTTATATTCATCTGATACCTATGTCAAGGGCTAGACTATCGAAATTGTCAAAATTCCCAGACTGGAATTTATTGTAAGAGAATTCTTTCAATGTACTCAATTATCCGAGATATTTTCGTTTCATTCATACTTAGCAAAGGCACAGAAATACTTTTCGGAAATGGGTCGCACTCGATGATTATTAAAATAAACCGGTTTAAAAATATTTTACAGCAAAGCTCACGACTCGATATATGATTAAATTATTCCATGCATATCGAAATCTAAATTAAATAATTTATAAAGTCCACCTGGAAGCGGTGAATTGTTAAAACATTTCGGCCAATTGAACGTTAATATTTATATATGGACGATTTTTTTTCGACGACTTCTCACACCCCCATCGCCGAAAGTAAATGACACAAACAAATATTAGCTTTGAAAGCCTTTGTTTTTATCCAGTTGTCTATTGTCGTTACACGTTATTATTAGGTGGTGTCTGTTCCTCCTGCGGACATGTTCTGCACATTTGATTGTGCAAAACGCGCGCGTGCCTGAAATTTGTAATAAAAACATTTCATGAATTTCAATTTCGAATATATATGAAATTTTTAAATTGCACACCTACGGATTATTGTTCATTAAAGTTGTGTGTAAAATTAAAGTAATTACATGTCAGGTTCAGATGAAATTTACAGAAAAGTAATCTATTACTGAATTTAATATAATACAACATTTTAGACAAATTTTTAGAATTTTATCTTATTTATATTGAAATTCTTATTCATATTATTATTAATTCAAGATTAAAATATACATATCGATACGTCAATGCTTCTTGTAAGAGATAGATTGGCGTTCAGACATTTTTCCTTTGCATTCATTATTTGAGAATTTCATTGCAGATTTTTAACATTGGTGTACCAAAGTAAATGTACCCAATAAAAATAAAAAATATTTTTATTGAGTTAGTGTAAATATTATAAATCTTTTTGTCTTTTTATTGTTAGTAATTTCTTATATATTAATATAAAAAATATATTATTATATTATATAAATATTAATATTTTTTATTTCGATGAATTTTTAAAGCGCTTTCAACAGTGGGCACCATATTTTACGGGTTTCTAGCTAAATTTTTATCTTCGTTAATATTCATAGAAGTATAATAAATAAATCTGGCTCTTTTGAATCACTGATATATTTCCTATAAATTTTCTATTATGGCAAATCGTTTCAACCGAGTAATTTTCGGTTATTTTATCCTCGAAATAATTATTTTTCTAATGATAATAATTCCTCAATATCATGACCATTTAAATATTGAATAATATTTCAGCAATCTCTTCGCGGAATATTATATATTATATCTGATAATTATTTCTAGACATAAAGATCAAAACAACAATATTTTTATGTTATTTCATTAAATCGTATTCTTAAAATTATTAAAATTGTCAATTAAAAAAACTAGCTTGATTTTAAAATCCACGTTAGACGTCGCGTAGAGAAAATCTGTGTAAATTGAGAGTTTAATGTTATTTGTACAATTGCAGATTATAATAATAATAAAAAAAAATATAATTGAATAAGATTTTCTCAAAAATTCAAAAAATCTTCAGATTTTATTCACCAAATTATTATACATTTTCAAATAATCATTCATATTATTTTAGTTAAAATTTAATGATTATTATTATAATTAGGTTATATGTTTCAAAGTTTTTGCCAATGAAAAACTCGACGTATTTGAAGGCAAACCTTTGCTGACTCCAACCAATTCATATTTTTTAATTGTTTTTTTATTAGATATTTTTCCAATTAACTCATTGCCTACGGGGGTCATAGATTCCACGTCAAACGCGTTTTTGTGTATGTCCGGGGCGCGCATATCACACGCTAGCCGACATTACGCGTTTGATCAGCTGTAACTTTTACTACGTTTTATTTTTTCAAAAAATTGTTTTGGTTTGTTATTTGACAGTTGTAGAAATACAAGAAAAAAAATCAAGAGAAGTCTTTTACAAGAAGGAATGGGTTAAGAAATCTCTAACTTTTGTCAGAAATTGTTTAATGTTTAATATTTACTCTAAAATGAACACCATTTAAAAAAATATTTATTTATTTTACTGTTAAAATGTTTTGTATTTTCGTCAGCCGATACTATGCGCTTTGATCTGCTATATCTATTAAAACGTTTGGTTTTTTTCAAATATTTTCTTATCAGTAGGGTACTTAGTTTTATTTTTGATGAATAAATTCTTACTGATGTCATATTGTAATTGTTCTCTTTTATTTATGACGTTTCTCAACATTCAGAGCTATAAAAACAGCTGTTGTGGATAATAATAATTATGACCAATGACCAATTATCTCAATGACCTAACTCATCAATCAAAAAATTTCAACCTAACCGAACCTAACCTTTTTTTTTCTGTTGGAGGAGATCTTCAAAAGACACCTCCCTTCAGGAGATAGTGCTGGATTTTTACCAGCTAAAACCCCTCCCCCAGCTCCAACCATAACCACGGTATTATCGTTAGATATTCAGCATGGTGGTGGCTGACTTTCTGAGCGTTTCTTTGCCCGAGAGCATAGAGCCATAGATCGTCCAATTTTTTCTCGAGCGTCAGGAGCGCCTCCTCCTCCCTCCGTTCGAGTTCTGATGTTTCTAAAGTCCCTTCAATAACCTAACCTAACCTAACCTAACCTTACCTAACCTAACTCATCAATCAAAAAATTTCACACCTAAGCCGACTCGTTTGCAAAAAGTTTGGTGACCCCTGATATAAGATATATATTTTTTTTACATTAACTAACCATTTAATTGTTAATTTTTTTTTCAATGTCTTGATTAATAAATGAGTTATAATTTTTTTTGTAATAAACGACGTTTCACTAAATTTGTTAGGCAATACGTTAAGTTTCTGAGAATAGATCTAAGATTTAGGATCTAATCACGAAACAAGCTATGATAGTCGCAAAAACGAAGACTAAAATTTTGTATAAAATATTTAGTTATTAATATATTAATATTATTTAAAATACAGATACAAAAATAGAGCTTTTATACAAAGACGCTTTGATTATTGATTATTTAACCATTTTTTTGTGGAATATTACGACGAGTGTACTAATTAAAATATGATTTTGTTCGAATGCCTGTTTCACATTTGACGCTTCAATGCTCGTCCGAATGCCGAATTCATAAACATAATCAAATCATTTCGACGTTCAAAATTGGAATAATTTCGATTTGAATCTAGTTGAGCCAAATGACATGCTCTCAATTAATATAAACAATATCCATCGGTTGTCGAATTGTCTACGGTAAGATTAGTACATTGTCCGGTCGAAACGCGGAAAATTTCCGATAATAGGGAAACGGGGGGTTTGAGGCGGGGGAATGACGGGATGGGGGTGCAGTGTGTGTGCGGCTCTAGGTGTACCATCAATTTACTGACAAATTTTCGAGCCCACCTGAGTTAATATCTATTATAGATTTGTCCGATCCATTGTAATCCTGCTGATTAGTCGAAGTGAAAATTGATTAGGTATAACACACATAGCCAGGCGTGTTCAACATTTTATCCAATTAAATTTAAAATTAAGAACAGCTCATGCGTGAACGATAGTGTAATTATTTTTCATTGAATAAATTAATCGAATGAAAGCAATACTTTTATTGTAACTGGTCGGTTTTAATTTTCTGTCCGAGTGGATAATTGGTCGGCAAACTTTAATATCGGCTCTGTGCACTTGCATACATATATATTATATGGAGTGTATGATTATGGAGGCTGTTGAGATTTATGCGATTGGAAAGGATCCAACGTTAGTCTTTTATCTTTTGGCTGTAAGGCTTGTAAGATGAGACAAAAGCTACTCGGTGGTGGCGGAGTTGCGCCGAAAAACTTACATCAAACACACATAAAATATTTTCTCAAAGAAAACTTTGCCATCGCCGAGTGAATGCAGTCTTCAATCTTAAAACTCTAAGGTCAATGTGTGTTTAGAACGATTTACTCACCGTTGCTAAGGTGGTTTTGCAAATTTTCGGTTCGATTTTCGCATATGGCACTGTGAAAACTTTTTGGAGTGCAAAATAATATATTCGCAATAACAAAAATGGAAAAAATTGATTTGCATAAAATCCAGATACGTGTTGAATCTCATATCCATAAAATGATTACTCTGTTGATTTGATTTATCAACATTTACTGTGGATTTATATTTCAACATGTGTATGTAATTAATTTCGAATAATTGAGCTTTTGTGCTGAATTTAATATAAATAACATATATTGCACGATATTCTATGTTCGTCTTATATCGATATTTTTTTTTCTGCTCAAGTATTATATAAATATATAAATTATTTTAATTTCTCTACTGACGCATTATTCAATTAAAATATCAACGTTAAAGATGAACATGAATCGCAAATACATCACATAAATGTTTTTGCTTTCCCATTATATTTACACATGCAATATGATTCACCAAATAAAGATAATTTACTTTTTATTCATTAGAAATGGTTAGATAGTTTATTAATAAAATCAACTCAAAATATGAAATTCTCAAACTCAAAAATAAATCATTAAATTTATACAGATATCAGATATCGTGAAATTGACAACTGATTTATTGATAATGATTTCAAACTTCTAATTTTTACTCAATGTTCTTCAGAAAACATTGAGTGTATTTTTTTTTTAAATATATATTTTATTTTTTTTAAGCCGCGGTCAAGCAAAAAATATGGCAAAAAATAACATTTATTTTCTTCATCATAATCATAATTATTTGCTAGATATGAGAGCATATAAACTTTACTAGAATATTAAAAGAGGCAAAAAGAAACACGTGACGTGAGGGCTCCCATGTTGTGTCCGTATCGCGAGGATCCAAGTTGTCTTGTAATGCGGAATTTTGTAAAGAGTTTACCCTTTCTTGGCCGTTGCTGATATTGGACGTGTATTTTCTACCACTGTTGGTATCGGGTTTTAGCCTCCTCATTGTGTCTAGCCAAGTAGAAGGGGGGGGTTGTCTCGGTGTTCGCTATTCTTTTAAAAGTCTCAATTATTTTTTTAATCTTTGTGGAATATTATTGTAAATATTTATAAAATTTTCGGATCTACCACACAAAGAAATATCAACCGGGAATTATTATAATGATATTATATATTTTTTATAAATAGATGGAAATAGTATAGGGGGGTTTGTCTTGGTGCTCATTTTAATTTTTTCTAAGCGTTGTCGGCAAGTGATAAGTCTCAAGCATCTACAGACGACCTTGCTGTGTAATAGCAAAAAAAATATCATAAGAAGGTTTCTTTCAGAGGGAGGGATCCGTAGTAAGATGGAAGGGGACCGAAAATATCGAGACGAGAACACTTTTCGGTCGTCAGATTTCTAAAAAGTTTATTTGCTTAATTCCGACGATCTCTTGCAATAATGTCACCATTGCCTTGTGCGAAAAGGAACTACCCCTCCCTAAAATGTACGATTACTTAACAGAGATACCATTGATTTAATGCATAACCCAACATATAATGATCGGCAACCCTTTATGAATAAACCGAACCAATAAAAAAACACTGGTTACAAATCAACCGATTCAAATTATCTGAAGTGGACTAAGCCCTAGTAAGTCTAACTTGACAATTTTTTAACTAAAATAATCCATCCTTAATAAATATATCTGGTGTCTAACGGACTCCGCATAACTATTAGTTTGAGTCATAAATAACTTCCGATTCAAGTAGACAGTTTTTATTGTTTGTATTTACTCGCAGTGAGTCACCCGACGAGGAGATTTTTATTTTCACTAGATATATAAGTGGCCTGTCAGTCATGTGTTATTCCTAACCCTTAATATGATAATCAAAAAGTACATATTCGTCATTTCATGCTTTGGTAATTCAAACAAGACACATAGACATTGTATACGGTGAAAGCCTGATAACCGATCGAGTAGTTAGAAATTGGTTTGTGAATGTTCGTTCTGGAGATGAGTCTCTGAAAGATGAACCAAGGGCGGGTCGCCCTTCCGACTTCGATGACATTTTAAATGCGATTTTGAAACAAAATTCACGTCAAACGACAAGGGAGTTGGCAGAGAGACTCAATACGTCACAATCTACAGTTTATCGCCACCTAGTAAATTTAGGGAAAGTCAGGATAGTAGGCATATGGGTACCACATAATTTTAGTAACCGAATGTGTATTGCCACAAGTCTCCTCTCACGACATAAAATCGAGCCTTTTTTGGACTGGACAATAACAGGTGATGATCACCTATGGAAACATTGTCCGCAAAAGACAAAAGTTCATTCAGGAATAATCCACCACGAGCTGATGAAGCGCAACGAAACGATTACGCTGATACATACGTTTAGCAGCTGCAAAGTGTTCATGAAAAACTACTGGGAAAGCTCGCTTTCATTAATGATGAGCAAGTCAATCAGGCTCTCGATACTTTCTTTCAGTCCAATCCCACTAAATTTTATGAGGAGAGGATCGATAAGTTGCCAATAGGATGGGAGAAGGTTAAATTTAACAGTGGTGAATAGATAATAGATTAATATAATTTTCTAATTTTTTTAAAGTAAAAAGTTATTTATGACTCAACCTAATAGTATGCCATGGAAAACCCAAAAGTGAAGACCGATAAATGGTCTAGTCTTGATGTATTTTCTTATTTAGAATAATTGTGTTTTTTTTAAATGCCTTAATAATGATGCTTTTATGTGACATAACTTTGATCGTAAAAATTTTCTAACACAATGAATGAATTTATTTATGGATGATGAATTCGATTATTGATACCCAAAAGATGAACATATTGAAGAACCTGTATTACATCTAACGATGATAGGGTATGAAAATGGATCATCCATAATAAGGTGTAAAGAAAAACTCAACTATATCCAGTATCATTACATAATTTTTTTTTTATTATTTAGTATAAAAAAATTGTGATTTAATTAATCGTAATTAAAATACGCGTGCCGTGTGGTGAGTGCCCCTGGCCTTTCGCTTTACGGACACGCAAATTTGTAGGCAATTATTACGTCGTACACAGCGTGGTGGGCAAATGATGTCGCACATCGGCCCCGCCGGTACATAATTACTAGTTAACTTAAAACACAAATTAATAAAACAAACAACGGTCGCTAATGCACTTGTCGCATGTCGCGCCATTTTTGCATCCGCGGTGCATCGGACGCGCGACACGGCCGACATTTTTAATTTGCGGAGGCGCGCGCTGATTGCGGCCCCGTCGCCCGTATTGTCGGCCACATTATTCGGCCATTGTCCAACATGGCCGGCGCAAAATGGGCCCATTGATTGACAATGGCCACGCCGATAATTCAATATTATTTAGCCCTCATTTTACGCGGCCATTGTAAAATAAACAGCGCCCGTGTTGCGCCCCCCGCTTCGTTATTATTTTACACGCGTTTTTCAGCACGCGGCGCCGAGGGATGCGTCCACACGTCATCGATATTCGGCTAATTGGGTTAACTCGATAATCATGAAAATATTGTGTATTTTTAATAGCCAGATAAGGGCATAACTTTCCATAGTCTCTTGATTTTTAGCAAGTATTTTATTTAAGATTATAGTAATTTAATCACATTTATAAACAAGATATTTTTCAATACACATATCTAGTGTTATTTATCGAACGAAATAACGTTAGATACGATAGTTTTATTCTTCGAATGAAAACATATCTCTGGACGTATCTTGAAAATATGAAGGTAACTGTGGTCATAAAAGAAAATTAAATCTATTTTGAATTTAAAAATTGTTTATACATTTTCTTGGCCTTTATGCTCGCTCGAACTATTCCATTTACCTGTTGATTTCTTGCCGTCTAAAAATATATAAATTTGTTTTTTTATATATAATATTGTTTTCGGGGCATATGTTAAGATTTTATTTATTTTTTATGGTTGAAAAATCATAAACCGCCCAATTTTTCATATATATATTTTTAATATAGTGTATATTTTTATATATGCTTATTTTATATTAATTCTGTTAAGGTTTCTCTGCAGAATTCATCTTGCATTGCACCTATCACTGCGGATCCTGTTATGATATTAGCGTCGAGCTAGCCTCGCATTTTTCTCCGCTATATATCTAGAATGGGGTAAAATCTATTTAGCATTTATCTGTCGTTGTTGTTTAAGAATGTTTTATTAGTTTTATGCGTTTAGTTTTCCGTGGTATTTTTAATAGGCGTCACCAGTGTAATTTTTAGTCAAAATCATCGTCAATATTTTTGACATCGTATTTTTAATTAATTTTTCATGTTTCTGCTAATGTGGAATAGATTTTCTTTTAGCTCTCTAAATCTAATAGGTTAAGACATCTGAATAGCTAGTTGTCTTTATCAGTTATCATCAGCTAGATTGGCACATACCCGTGTCAGTGTTAAAAAGTGAAAGGAAAAATATTTTTTAATTTTATTTGTTTTCTATGACTTTATTCCAACTTTAAAGTTAATTTTTGGAATCCATTTTTGTATAAACATTTCGGTTTTGACAAGAATAACGAAAGTAGAAAAAAAAATACTTCTTTTTCAGCACGCATAACCGAAAAACGTTTTTATAATTCAAGACGTTGAATCCCATTTGAACTACTATTTAATAAGTTGAATTTAAAAAAAATCCTTTATTAAATATTTTCAGAGTTTAAAACAATTTTTGGGATTCTTTTGTGTAAAAATCATTGCTTAATCGTTTGAGAATATCCCCGAGGATTTATTTAGTCTTTTTTCGCTTAAAATTAATAATATAGAGCAGGTCTGGGCAACTTTTTAGCTATTTGGCCACACTAGCAGAATCTAGATAGAAGACTGAAAGAGTTTTAGGAACTTGAAAACATTATTTATTATCATGACAAAAATACAACGTAAAAAAACAAATAAATTAATCAAAATTTTGAAATTAAACTCAATATTCTTGACTAGGTACGCCAGATTTTTCCAGATGCTTACAGGCTATCATAAAATTTACGGTTTGTACACCCCTAATTTAAATTAATATGTATAGTTTTCAATGTTTGTAAATATATTTAATTTTACTTTAGGTAAAAAAACAAAATTGAACTTCTTTATTTGTGTTGCTTCTTCTCTTTCTTCTTTCTTATTAGCAAATCCTAATATTGTACATATTTAATAGTTTAAAAAAAATGCAGGGTCTCTTTTGAAAATATATAATGTTTTTAATTACTAAAAATGCACAATAACTTTACCTAAACTAAGCCATCGAATTTCAATATACGGAATATTTCTAAACTCAGATTCGGAAGACAAATACTGAACTGTTGATGTTTTAAGCTTTACGATCGTATTTAATTTACAAGTTTTAAATACAATATAGAAAGTGTTCCACTATCAATACTTTCCCACATAGCAGACGTAAAAGAATAATGAAATGAATTGTAATTAAATTAAAATCAGGATAATTTTCACTAATTTTATGACGAATTTTCTTTACTTCTTAAATATTTTTTTACTATATATACGCATATAAGCTCTCGTTGTTTAATTTTTAATTATTTTAAAGGAAAATAAAGCACTATCGTATGAATATTATTGATTATTTATTTTGTTTGCTATTAATATACCACATTTGTTCTCTTGAATCATTCATCAACATTTTCAATTGCTTCCGGAGTTAAATTTGCACCATATTTAATGTTCAAGTGTCTTCTAATATCCATACTCTTCGCCTTTCTATACTCTCCCAGCAAATAGGATAATTTGCCTTTTTATTTATAAAAAAATATTTAAAAAAATGTGGTTTGAGCTTCAAAGAGCTCAGTCAGATACTCATTTTGCGCTGATCAGCAGTCAGCTCGTTTAAATAAATAAAATATCTATTTTTACATTCTATTGTGTTTAAGCAGTTAAACCGTTTCCTGATAAAATATTTGTGAAATTTATGCTTAAAAGTACAAAACTAAAATAAGTATAATCAGATTATAACTCGAAATACAATTTGTTTAACACGATAGTCTGCAGTACGTGCGACAAAAATATGAGGAGCGATATTCTGAAAACTGCTATGTCAATACAGTATAAAATTTCTCGGCGTTATTGACTGAGGATATTTATTTTAAAACAGTCTGAGAATACTGGTGTTTATTGATATGTTTTTTTAAAAAAAATATTTTTTAATTTTATTATAAATTTATGTTAATTGAATTTTCCAGATTTTCCACGGACAACAAAAGCCGGCCAGTGCCCATCACCGACTCCTTGACATGGTGTCCCGCGGCTTACAAGCTACGTGCATCAACCACGATTAGCCCGCCGATGATGACGTCGCTCTATGGAAAATGAGGTAAATTGGTTGCTTTTGTTGGGGCGATGGCGGCGGACATTGTCGGCCCAAATGGAAAATGTGTCCGCCCCAGCGAGGCCCATCCGCCGATAACCAATTTACGGCTACTTGGTTATCATCACGGATTGAAATTAGGATTTTCCATTTCCAATCTAGTTTCCACATTATGGAATCATGACAAGGGATCTCCTCAATAATTGTTTTGCGCTGCGGCGCGACTTTTATACGTGACCAGATATAGCTCGGCCTAGATTATTGTGTCGCCGGGGCGCATACTGCCGCTATTTAATTTATGTAAATTACACAATAAATATTTATCGAGGCCATTTTATTGGGCGACAATTGTGTGCTAAATTATTATTTCGCGATGATAAATGCGCCGGCATGCGGATTGATGTGTTGAACGGGCAAAATATTTAAATTTCAACGCACATGACACTACATATGTTCAGATTTTGGAGCGATACGAATATTTCAGCTAAATTTTATTCCGTATTCCGAGAAAACTCATTTGCCGTCTGTGCAAAATTAAAACAAAATAATTCCATAAAATAAAAGTTGGGGCTTTATCGTGAAATTCTGCTAATGACTATCCTGATGTAATTAATACCATAAAATTATTTGAAAAAAATATGTATTAATGCATATATAATATATTACCAACGTTAATAGTTATTGCATGTGATTAAAATTTGGATAGGTAAACTACATTGAGAACAATGTATACTATTTTCCCTATTGGGTGAGGCTGTCAATCAAATCGCCCAGATATCTTGATCGGAATAAATTACGGCAAGTTTCCAAACCATTACGCATTCCTGATATTTACATCAAATATCCGATTTTACGTTTTTATTTCCTACAATTTACGTCAGAATTTTTTTTAAATGTCAATCAATTTAAATTAAACGATTATAAATAAGATTTTATCCCCCATACTGAACAGCAAACATCGTGTACAGATATTAAATATCTTAAAAAAAATTAAGGAGTCTTTTTTAGAAGCAGTGTATTGCACTGCTAATATATGGGGTTAAATTGATAAATTAACGATCTAAAATCCAATGCCATTGATGGCTGAGAACCAATTTCTAACGAAGCCTTGCATAATAACGTGGATCTTGACTTTAATGTGATGACATCTGAATTATAGGAGGGATAATATATTAGACAATCATATTCACGAAAACTTGTCCGACTCTACGATGAAAAGGAGATGAACTAGATCCATCTGGTTCCAACAAAAGAAGATGCTATGAGGTATATTGGGGGTCTTAAAAGTTATTTTAAAAGCATTGCAGATGTACAAGAAGAAAACTAATAAACAATTTATAGCATCGCTAAATTTATGATTCATGGTAAAAACCCACGGGGTTTATATGTGACCCCAAATTTTTGTATAAATCCTACATGTCACAAACTTTTTGTATTTGTCTAAAAAAGTCTAAAGAATAAATGGTATAAATAATCATTGATCTTTATTGTCCGGAATTGCTAAAAATATATAAAAACAACAAAATTCGTTTCTGTTGCTACGGGCGTGTTGTTTTTTCTCGCTCGCATCTAATACGGTGTACCGAGTGCGAGTGAAACCGTGCGATTGACACGTGCGGCGAGAGCGACAGTCGGCGGTGAGACTACTGTCTGCGGCTGAACATCACCGAGTGCGCTAGTCACAAGACTTGCTTAAAATGCTTAGGGTATCTCAGATACCCCCTTCGGACGACATGACTATTTTCATTTTTTTTCGTTCCTTAACCCTTTATCGGGCAAAGGCCGAAATTGGATAATATATTAACCAGTCGCTTTAAGATATATATTTCCAAGAGCGCCCATAGAAATGTCAACTTTAGTACTGTAATACGTTGTCAAGAATATTCTTTAGTTAATTTATATTTCCAACCGCGTGAAGTTTGCATTGTTTATTGGATATACACGATACAGATTCGTTGTTTACTGGATATCTACGTGTTTAGACGCACGTCATAAAATTAACCATTGACCGTGTGCGGGTGCGACTGACTGAGTTGGAGAGGGCAGTGTCTCATCTTTGGAGCAGGAATTTGAAGGCTATTTTGTGAATTTTCGAAAAAAGTTTTCAAATTATCATTTAATATACAATTATAGAATTTATTTATCAATAATTATCACATATTTTTTTAATGTGAGAGTACTTTTATCATATTTTTGCATCGCGTATGACGATATAACCTCAAATTTCAAAGTTGCCGCATACTTTTAAAATTATTTTTAAATACAATAAATTATTTTATGGCGTTGTATTTTAGTTATTTCGATTGAGATAGTAATATATTATCATAATTCGTTTTATTTTTTTATCAATTCGTTTGGGATCGGATATGTTTTAGAATTATATCTGGTGAAATATTAAATTTGTGCTTTCGCCCTGCTCTATTAGACCCAATATCAAGTTTATCAAATATTCTTCATTAAGTATTTTAAAATTTATAGTTGAAATTAAAATTCCAAAATAATTAATTTGCCCTATAAAGGGTTAAAAAAATGTAAAAATGGGGATTCTTTAATGTTAATATATAACCAGTGTTATGGCTTGTAGGTAACATACAAATTATTTATATAATGTAAGTTAACCGCGATTGAGCTAAGTAAGTACTCGGCTAGGTGTCCGACGGAAACAATGAATTCAGGGATTTTTTTATAACCCTGGTCAGGGGGTATGTAAAAGGAAGAAACTCATTACCTCCGTATGTTTTTAAATAAATAATAAAAATTACAATCTTATTAAAAATTAACCAGTGTCGCGGTTTGACACAGGGGGGAATATTAGTGTCACATTGCATCTTTGGAATATCTTTCTTTTATGCCATCCATCCATCGTAGTCAAAAAAAGTATTTTTTTGCCCTGCCACAACAAAGTATTGGATTTTTCAATAGTAATATTCATTAGCTTAATATTCATTAGATATTTGAAATCATATTTTTTTGCTACGGGTAAAATGTCTCTTTTAGCATTTTTCGATCAAATCTAAAACGCCACTGACGCAAAAAAAACAATGTCGAAGTTTATAAAATAATTATATCAGTTTAGTTTCTGGTAATTAAAAAATCATATTTTTTGCAGGGTATTTAGTAATTATTGCAGAAGCCTACGTCTCTATAATTCATAGTACAAGGGCTTTTAAAAAGTGATCTATATCGATAGTGATTTTCTAAACTAAACTTTTAATATAAATTATATTATTTTATTACATTGCATTATCTCTAGGCAATTGTTATCTACTTATTTATTATAAAAATACAATAGTCAAGGCTATAAAAAAATCTAAGAATTCATAGATTTTGTCGGAAGCTACCTGAGTGCTAATTTGGCTCGGTCGCGGTTAACTTACATTATTGTAATAAATTATTTGTTACCTAAAAGCCATGACATTGTTTAATGATGCTTAATGAAGCTTTTCTTATAAAATGTTAAACATTAACCATAATGACGTAGTACATATTATAAATTTATATATACAATATTTAATGCTAAACGGCGTCGATTATTTTAAAATATATTTTTTCGTAGATAATTTATTACCTCTTAATTTAAAAAAAATGATCGGGTCAAATTTATACTGAAGATAGGTCCCGCCTGCATTGACAAGGAGCTGGGGAGAAAAGTTTACCTTTGGCCCACAACCTGAATATTAGTGCCTTTTAAGTAGTTCATGAATTGCAAAGTTTCGCAACCTCACCCACTTCATGTGGTGTTTATAAACTACCTTAACAACTATTAGTGGACGCTCGGACGTTTTGTAATCGTTTCGGCATCGATTTAATTTTACACAATTTACAAAACCGCGGAATTTTCCAGTAATTATTCGCAAAATTAATTATTGGAAGTATACGCACATGTAATGGCAGTGTTAATCTTTGATGTTCAGCTTTCGAATTGCGAAATTCGCCTGAATATTTCACGTCGTGTGAAAAATCAATAGCGGCCGAGAAAAACGGCGTGAATATGGAAAATATGCATTTTTCATCATCGCTGGCAAGCTATTAAAAATTAAATCAACTCGCTTTTCCACTTTTACCGCATGTCCTTTGTAGTGTAATTTTTTTTAAATGGTTGTGTGACAGGCACTTGTCATATGTCATATGTTTTTCATGGGAAAAATATGAAACCAGCTAGTGAAAATGTACTATCACTTATTTATTATAATTTAATAATAAAAAAATATGCATACGTATAATATTAATGTTTATTGAATATATATAGCTCATACTATTAGTAAATAAATAATATATCATTTTGCATACGTTTTACATACATTTATTATATTCTATAAATTTATAAGTATAATTAAAATCATATTACGATTCATGCAATGATAAATAGAATTTTAAATATATCATCGAATCAAAAATATTTCCCGTGATTAATATAACAGAATTAAATGTTTTCCGATTTCTTGATTATATATTTTTACATAACTAATATTATATAATCAATATAAATGGAATTGTTTTGAAAAAGTTTTTATCTCCATATGTAATGTTGGCTCGGTAAAGAATCGGCGCCAAGAATTTTTAAGTGGAAACTCTGCTGGAAAATTTATTGTGGATATCGTTTAGAAATACTCTGTCATGGGTTAAAATCCGATAAAATATCGTCAAATTTCAAATATTTTTGATTGATTTATTTAAAAAAAAATCTCCGGTATAAAATGTGCATAATAAATTGTTACGATGCATCACGTAGTACGTCATAGCTATATGCTTTTTGCTACCGTGTCCATTTTCGCCTCGTATTAAGGTTTTTTCTAGGGTGATAAAATATTATCAGGCGTTCCATTTTCCCGGAATTACATTTTACACGTATGACGTCATAGGATAGGCGGATATATCTGGATTTTAAAACGAATGGCTCCGATCCATACTGGAAATAATTCCATTCCATATTTAAATGCATGCATTAATTCATCAAAAATGAAGGGATGATATAATATTAGGAATATCCGAAATAATGATAATTGAATAAATTTCAATAACATATTAATATTATAGTTTAATTTCTGAACTAATAACATTTTTCCTAAGCTTTATATATGTTGTGATATTTTATGGCTTTTCAAAGAAAATTTATTGATGATTCGCGGAACTTAACGTCGAGGTAAAACGTTTAAGAACTTTTAAATGTTTTTATTACTGAAGTATTTATTTTTAACTCTCTAGACAATTTATTATGAGTTTAGACTTTCAAGAGTATTCTAATTTTAGAATATATGGCGCAAAACTAATCTAATATAATATTGCCATTGCTAATTGAATTATCTATGTACTTTTTATTGATTAAAACAAACATTTTGTTATATGCGAGATTTTCGTTTTTCTTAAAAAATCTTTATATTTTCGTCAATTACACTTGTTACAAGCATTTATTAAAAATCCTTATGCTTTTCTGTCTTTATTTCCACAATAATATTGACAAAACGTCGCCGTTTCGTATTGTTTTTTAACTCCTGGAATAAAAAGAAGTCGTAGAAGGTCATTTAATAGTTAATTAATTAATCGCCTAACCATTTTCTTTTTTTGACGAGCATAAAAACCTCGAGCACATGACGTTAAACTCTATTGATATAAAATAGATAGCAAGTAATGTCAAAATACGTCAAAGATAAATCTTTTTTTAATTAAAAATTCATATCGGAATGTCATGACAGAAAAATCAAAGCACCACTCACCCATATTTATAAAGATTCTATAAATATTCTAGTGCGTAGGTTCATAATTAATTGTATTAATAATCTAGGTATAGTGAATAAGTATTTTTCCTTAAAATTATAAAAATCCGCATATTTTATTTTATCAAAACTCATTACATACTTTATTATATATTATAAAAATAAGGGAAAAATGAAAAAAACATTTCACATGAGTATATAAGAAATTGAAATTGGGTTAGATTAGTTAAAATTTATACATTATATTAACTCATTGTCTACGGGGGGCGTGGATTTCACGCTAAGTGCGTTTTTGTGTATGTCCGGGGCGCGCATATCACACGCTAGCCGACGCTACAAGTTTAATCGGTTGTAACCTTTATAAAGTTGTGTTTTTTTAAACATCGTTTTTGTGGGTACTTGATAGTTTAGCAATGCATTTTTCAGACTTTGAGGAGTTTTTGGGCAAATGCGGCGTATGTAATAAGTGTATATAAAACCATTTATTCGAAATATTTTAAGGGTCTTTTATAAGAAGGAGTGTGTTTAGACATTTAATGTTTAATATTTACTGCAAAATGCAGTTAAAGAATTTATTTATTTATTACACTATCCTATGACCTTTAAATTTTAAGCACAAGTCTTCTATATAAATATTCAATAGACCGTATTTAAATCATGTTTTATAAAAAAAATAATTCGGCCCGTATAACTTTTCAGTAAATATTTAAATTAAAGTAATTAAATTTTTAACCACATTATCTTGATTAATGAAAGAGTTATGATCTTTTTCTAAAAAACGACGTTTCATAAAAATTCGGCGAATGAGCCGCGCTTCAGCACATGTTTGTCCGCGATTCGCCACGTAGGTAATGTGTTAAAATAACAATTTTCATATAAAAAAATATATTTATATTTTTTAGAGTCATATTTATCAATCTGCATCTATTTTATTTTCTAGGATTGCACAAATTTGTCTTTGTGAGTTAATGTCTAATTTTTCCATTTGCATTTGATTTTATATAATCGATTATTTTTTTCTTATTAATTTTATTTTATCCATTTTATTGTGTAAAATCATCAAATCAAATTGCTTAGTATTAAAATGAAATAAAACACACACACACACTACATTTAACTAAATTAAACCGTCAACGTTAAATGCCTGTTGAAGAGGAATACGGCAGAAGTTGTTAAACGTGATAATTTAATTCCAACATGGTATAAAGAATATAATAATATTCTAAAAAGGATTTTAAAAATTTAGAATTCGTTGTCATTGACAAGTTAATCGTCGATCAATAAATAGACAAAGAAAAATACTTGACTACAATGATAAATGAAACCATTAAATGGTATCTCAATCAGTATTATTGATGATTCTGACAAACTAAATGAATATACTTTGAAAAATATTGCCGAAATTTTATAATGGCCAGTAAATTGAAAATATAAAACGCACTCGACGATTATTTGCGGACAGTATCGAGAAATACACCCATCCCTCGCTTAACACGGAAGATAGGTTCTGCTAGATCACCGGTGTTAAACGAAACCGTGTTAAGCGAGACTAACAAATGAATGAAAAAAAAGGATAGATTATCAACAAATATTTTATCAGTTGCTCCGACTTAACAAATGATCAACAGAGTGGGCAACGAGAGACTAAATGTTCGATGTATTGTTCTATTTATTTCAGGTGAACTATTTTTTTTTACATTTAAAATGGACAGTTGTCATCCAGATATACCCTAACCGTTTTCTTGGAAATTCCCGCAACTATGCGCATGTCTACAAAGCAATATTTAATCGAAACATTTTTTTTTTCAATCAAACTGAAACCGTGTTAAAACGAAACCGTGTTAAGCGAGTGTCGTGTTAAGCGAGGGATGGGTGTATACTGATATCTAAACAAAAATAAAACTAAAAACGATTTTATGGTTAATTCTAAAAGTAATATCCTGTTAGATTAGAATACAGCCGCGATGATGAAGAATATTACAATAATTAGCTTGTTTTAAGCTACGTATATTATAATTACATGTTGTTATTATAACACACTGATATATAAATTGTGTGATTATTATTTTATATTTTTACAGAATTCCATTTACGCAAATTTTTGTGGAACCTATCTATCACGAAAATCAAGGTTTGACTGTACTTTGTAAATTAAATACAGTTAGACTATCATTTTCTCTAATTATTCAAGTTTCATTTTTATAAAATAATTATATATCATTTTACGATATAATATATTATTAGTTTTTTTCATTTATTAAAGATATATACAGGTAATCTATATCTGAACCCCTGTTCAACGCGCCCCTGGCGAGGGTGGAGTCGTTATATCGCAATCCTTAAAAAAACATGTAAAATTCTTAAAGCAGAAGTTTTTTGATGATAAAAGTGGAAAACTTAAATGGCAATTGGTTTAATGCATCAATTTATTAAACCATATTCCTGTGAATATACAAATCAGTTTGGGGACCATTTAGAATCCCAACATGGGGGAGAATAAGATTTCAAAGCATGCAAAGGTTGGTTTGATCGCTGAAAAATATCCAACAGTCCTTTTGAATTCCGAAATTATTCAAGAAATTTAATTATTAAGGTATACGAGACGAGACTCTCTCCGAAACGAATGCCACATATGTTATTTTTTATAGAGAAAAGGATAATCTAACCATTCTTCTCGGCGCAAATGCATCCGTAGATTTGAAATTGAGACCATTTTTCAATCATAGACTCTTCGTGCCAATATACCAGTTTGCTCAAAAATGGGAATCTAGATTTTTTGTAAAACAATATAAATGAATTTTGTTAAATAATATTTATTTCATAAATAAAGTATTTTTTAGAATTTGTTCATTGTTCGTGAAATTTTGTTTAGCACGATCTCCAAAACGTATCTCCCGTGATCAACGAGGGTTACCTGTATTACATTTTCTATATTATTGAGCGGCAGTTATACGAATTGGGCAATTAATTGTATGATTACGCGACTGAGTGTAAGTTTAACACGAGCAAATGAATTTATTAATTATATTATATAACGTTTCGCAGTACCAAGTAATCAAATCTTCGTAAATTTACATTTTTGGTATGTTTCATCCCGACTTAATTATTTGGCGCGCCGAGGAACTAATTTAATTTCATATTAAATCGCTGCACAACATATTGCCAAATTCCGCGCACTCGGCGAAAACATTTCAAGTTTATCAGAAGCTTAGCGAGGAGAGAGCGGGCGAGTAAATGTAAAGCCGGGCTCGGCTTACATTCGGCGTGCGCGAGTGTTCAGCTGTAACTTGTGTCGGTGTGCTGAAAAGAAAATTCAAGTTTGCCGCGACCGGCTGGCGAGCTTTGCGTTCCTAATACCGAAGGCTCTTTGGGCCCAGTGGCAGTGGCGCGGGTGACCGGGAGGCTGTCGCTGCCGCCCTCCGCCCTCCGCCCCCTCCCCCGCGGGGCCCCGAGGGCGGGGGCCCCACCGGAGCCCCGCCCATTCGCCGCGATGCACACTGCAACGGATCGCCCATGAAAATGCACGGCCGGCTATTTCCGAAATCAATGTTTAAATAAATACCGGTTCCTTCGTTTTGTTTTCCTGTCGCCGTTGAATAATCGCGATGTAAAAGCGCGTGTAACCGGCAACAGGTATTAGGAGATCCGGTGCGTAAGTGCGTGGGAAGAGGTTGCCAGCCCTTGGTTACGCGTAGTCAAGGGATCCCTGTGCGCGCGCGTGTGTGCGTGTCGTCCGTGAGACTACTCACGCACACTCTCGCATCCCGCGTCTCTCTCCCGATGTAACAAACTTTTACAGGGCTACCGACGACTCTACTCGCCGGCTCGTTATTATTATTTCTTCGAAATTAATTGGGTACGTAATGTCTCGGTTTATTTTCGTACGACCGTTATGAATACGAATCGACAGGGGTCGAAAAATAATATATTTTGTTGCTCAAGGCTGTCGATGGCTCGTGTAACGTGTCGCGATGGGACATAAATATAAATAAATATGTCTAGGATAATTGTTTGCAGTGTTTGTTTGGCTGCGGTCAGATCAAATCGTGTTCGAAGCCGACCTGTGATTGCTTTTCTAATTCGTGAAAGGTAATTACCACAAGTTCATAATTATCGCGTTTAATCTTTGAGTGATTGAAGGTTTTTCTAAAAATGTTTATATGCTTATCGTGTCTCTGATTCTTTACGTTGTCATTGTTGCTTTGGTGCACTTGTCTCAGACTTATCTTTACATTGATAGCCATATTAGACGCTCACTCTATTATTGGCTGTCGAAAGAGTGTTTTGTATTTTAGTATTTACGACGATCTTTTATTTGTGCAAAAAATTGTGTATTTTATTCCATATTCGCAGAACACCCCCTTTGATTTTTTCTTATTTCTGAAGAAGAAAGCATTAAAATACAACGATTTTCCAACATCGAACAGATAAAAACATAATCTATTCAGGATTTATACGCGATTCCAAAGATTGCGAATAGCAAATAGATGCTACTTTGGACTTCTAAAGCATTTAGAATGTAGACGACGTAGACTCTGTGGCAAGATCTCCGAAGGATGCATTTAAACGAATAATTAGAGCGACAATGGACATGGGACTGAGAATCAATGAAATTAGAACAAAACAAGATGAACGACAATTGTATATCCTGGAAAGAAGGATTCAAATACAAATATTCGAAGTCGATTTTGACAATGGGAAATTTTTAACTAGCAATATTTTATTTCAGTTTAATTTATATATCCTGCAAAATTATGGGAAACCGTTGGTTAAAATTTGTTTGTCGAGTACAAACAAAACGCAGTAAAAAATCGACTTAAATCGAGAGATTAAAACATATACTATATTTAAATCTCAAATCCCCCAATATCTAAAAACTAAGCCATATAACTATACTATTTTTCCGCTAATGACATACGGCGCCAATTTTAGAAAACTTGCGCAGGACTACTTCAAATGTTCAAAGTGACTTAAAGGGCGACGGAGCGAGCAATGCTAAGTATAAGGCCCTTCGCACATGGATCGACTGAGACCCGATTTTAAATCTGCGTTCAATTACTTGCGGACGATCGTTTTTCTGTGTCAATAGTTTACTTGCCAAGTTGAACAAGTTTTCACCAAGAAATGAGTGATTGAATAATTAATACCATTTTTGTTGGAAAAATAGAAAAGCATACATTTCTACGGTACTGATAATAGACACTTAATTAATTGTATCATCTAAATTTACAGACTTGGGAACGTAACTCTTCCTAAGCAGTCGTTTATTAAATATCTGGGTATTTTGTTTGGTTCTAAGTTAAAATTTAGTTTACATGTATCGGACGT